>MU399984.1:0-70237 GCA_022578945.1 Hypoxylon fuscum
ATTAATTTTTATTATTATTATATATATATTAATAATTTTATATATATAATTATTAAAAAATTTAAAAAAAATTAAAATTTTATTAAAATTTAAAACTTTTTATATATAAAATTAATAAATAAATAATAATAAAATTAAAAAATTATTTAAAAAATTATTTAAAAAATTATTTTAAAAATTATATAAAAAATTATTTAAAAAATTATTTAAAAAATTATTTAAAAAATTATTTAAAAAATTATTAAAATTTATAATTAAATTTAAAAAAAAAATTAAATTTTATAATTAATTAATTAAAAAAAAATTTTATTATAATTAATTATTAAAAAATAATAAATATTTTTTAATAAATAAATAATATTAAATAATAATTTATTTTATTTTTTTTAATATTTTATTAATATATTTAATTATATATTATTAATTTAAATAATATTTTTTTAAAAAATTAATAAATTAATTAAAATTAAAAATAAAAATATTTTTTAATTTAAAAAAATATAATTATTTAAATAAATATATTAAAATAAATTTAAATTAAATTTTTATTATAATTTTATATTATTTATATTTTTTATAAAAAATTATAATTAAATATAATTTAAAAAAAAATTAATATAAATAAATAATATAATATTTATTATAATTATTTTTTAATATTTTTTATTAATTTTTTTATTAAATTAATTATTAATATTTTAATTTTATAATTTTTAATTTATTAAATAAAATTATATAAATAAAATTAATTAATTTAAAAATTATTATTAATTTTTATAATAAAATTTTATAATTTATTAATTATATTAAAAATTTTTTTTTTTATTTAAATAATATAATTTAAAATTATTATATAATTTAAAATAATAAATTTTATAATTTTTTAAATTTTTTAATTTATAATTAAATTTTTTAAATATTATTATATTATAATATAAAATTATAATTATAAAAATATTATTAATAATAATATTATTTATAAATATTTTAATATTCGCCACCATTAAAGCCTTACTCCGAGCTAAGCTACAAATAGTATAACGCGAAAAAATGAGAAAAAAACAAGCCCGCCAAGCGATTAAAATACCAAAAAATGGCGGTACTTGCTCTCTTATGGGGCCTTCCATAAAACAAGGCATAGGGAAATATAATACATCACGAGAGTAATCCATGCACCTTCAATTTGTATTAAGACGCATAGGTAATAAGTTGACATAATTGCTTCAAGACGTAGAACATAGAAAAAGTCTTGATATTCGTGCTTGTGGCAAGTCGGTCTATTGATAGGTGTACAAGGTTTTGTCTACACGCGGCAGTTCAACCCCTAACCCCGGTTGTCTATAATCCATCCGTTGATTTGCATCTCCCTTACGCGGCGCCGCCGAATTCCTTAAGGCCTTGCTTGGAGTTGAGGAAGTGGTTTCTGCTTTTGCGTTAGTGTTCCATCCAACAACCCGTGCCATGCCAAAGGGGGTGGTATCATACCGGTCGGTGGCCCAGGACATGGCGTAGTAGAAGAAGATCAGCGGGGGCGCGACGTAGAGGACCTGGGCGCTGAATCGTCGCCAGCTGTTGAAGACGGCGGCGTGGGCGGTGCCGGCCAGCGGGTTTTGCTTGTTCGAGCTCAGGGTGTAGCTGATGATGCCCCTTTGCGGCAGGCCGCCTAGAATTATGTTGTTAGTCTACCATGCTAATGCCCGTCGTACGCCATCTCTCCATTGTGCCGGCCTCGATATCTGATGTATTGAATTCTTCGTTTGTCTTGTTCCGTATTTTGATTTGTTCATGCCTTCGCTACCACATCGTCCGTAGCAGTGATTCTCGTCTTTTCCAACATTTGCGCCATTCTCGTCTCAGACTCGAAATATCACTCACCAAAGTTGCCCCAGCCACCTAGGAACCTATCATCGCAGCGTTAGTAGATATTCAGGTAAGTAATTGCTTGCCCCGGCTTCCACGCCCGTAGCGCGCAGTCGAACGAGCATCGGGAAACAAAAAGACGCAAGTTCGATTCGGAGGGCAACTCACTTTCCGTGTCGTCCGAGGGGGCCCTCACCGCCGGCCATCATAATCTGAGTTGGTCGCATCGTGGATGTCGAGGTTAATTGGCGTGTGTGGGTGATTCAATGGTAGGTTGGTGGAAAATGGAAAGTTATTTAGATTCTCAATTGGAACTCCTTCGCGACGTCAAAATTCAAGGTGTTACCGGACCAGGATTGGTACTTTCCAATTCCAATTCCAATGGGCCGAGCTAGCGCCTCTGTGGCTTGACCAGACCCGCTAAAACATTTATCTAATCGGTGCTATCAGAACGCATTGACCACTCAACTTCCCTCCAATCCAAACCATCATCACCATTTCTTAAACCCGAGAGCTCTATCCAGACCTGCCGAGCAGAATACCAGCAACACACTCCGCCGTCCACGAACCGATCTCAACAACACACACCACACGCACATATCACGATGGAGAACACGCTACGGCAGGTGTACCGCTTCTCGGTGCCGGCGATCGGGTTCGCGATGCTGGCGCAGGCCTCCATCTACGACGTGCGCGGGGGCAGCCGGGCCGTCATCTTCGACCGGCTGCAGGGCGTCAAGGAGACCGTCGTCAACGAGGGCACCCACTTCCTCGTGCCGTGGCTGCAGCGCAGCATCGTCTTCGACGTCCGCACCAAGCCCCGCAACATCGCCACCACCACCGGCTCCAAGGACCTGCAGATGGTCAGCCTGACCTTGAGGGTCCTGCATAGGCCCGAGGTCAAGGCCCTGCCCAAGATCTACCAGGTGTGTTTGCCTTTGCCTACGCCCGTTGTTCTGCGATATTGTTGAGAATATATAGGAGAGAAGAGGAGATATAGGAATAGGGATAGGGACGGTAGCTAATACATAGACAACAGAACCTCGGCCAAGACTACGACGAGCGCGTGCTGCCCTCCATCGGCAACGAAGTGCTGAAATCCATCGTGGCGCAGTTCGACGCGGCCGAGCTGATCACGCAGCGGGAAGCCGTGTCGCAGCGGATCCGGACGGACCTGATGAAGCGGGCGGCCGAGTTCAACATCGCGCTGGAGGACGTGTCCATCACGCACATGACGTTCGGCAAGGAGTTCACCAAGGCCGTCGAGCAGAAGCAGATCGCGCAGCAGGACGCCGAGCGCGCGCGCTTCATCGTCGAGAAGGCCGAGCAGGAGCGCCAGGCCAACGTCATCCGCGCCGAGGGCGAGGCCGAGAGCGCCGACACCATCAGCAAGGCCATCGCCAAGTCCGGCGACGGCCTCATCCAGATCCGCAAGATCGAGGCCAGCCGCGAGATCGCCGCCACCCTCGCTTCGAACCCCAACGTCTCGTACCTGCCCGGCGGCGGCGGCAAGCAAGGCGGTAGCAATAGCCAGTACCTGCTGTCGGTGGGCAGGACGTAGGGGGCTGCTATGCTAGGTACGGTAAAGAAATATAAGAAGGATAAGGGATCAAGTCATGAGAGGCATGAGAGGGCGTCCAAAAAGGGGGACATGTGTATAGTATAGTACTTTAGCACCCAACTGCCCGGTTCTCCACTACTTCGGGATACGAATAATGTGTCACTACTAGCAACAAGCAAGCGTTTGCTCGTGAGGAATGCATCCATTGGATTTTCATTATCTGTGCTCCTTTCGTGTCTGCGTGATACCTACCTATCTGCCAACGCAACGTACTGTAGGTAGACACCTAGCTAGGCTAACCCCCTTAACTGACTGACTCCTACCCTCAAACCAACGCAGCTACTCTGCTCTGCTCTCGTCCGCCCTGTAATACCTCCATTCATTCACGCCTTCCTCTTCGCGCCCCCCACGACCGTGTAGCCGCCGTCCTTGGGCGGGACGACCTTGCCGTCCTCGACGGTCCAGCCCTTCATGCGGCGGTCCTTCCACTCGTCGCGGATCTTGAGCCTTACCAACTCGCCCGCCGCTCGCGCATCCTCCGCGCTGTCGTGGCCCTCGGGCTGGTCGTCGTCGGTGACGACCTGGATCTTGCGGTCCAGCAGCGCGTCCATGAGGTAGCGCAGGCCGTTGCGGACGGGCAGGCCGCGCTTGTGCGGGTACAGCAGCACCGTGTCGATGCACGTCGGGTGGATCAGGCGCGCCGCGTTCAGGTCGTTCTCCAGCCCGTGGCCGATGAACGGCGTGTCCGTCGAGATCAGCGAGAAGAGCAGGTCGCGCGCGGCCTTGGGCGACGGCGCGATCTTCAGCTGGCCCTTGTGCGCCGAGGGCTTCGCGGGGTCGCCGGAGGGCCCGGCCGTGGGCTGGTGGTCGTCGCCGGGCTTCCAGCGCTCGGCGGACACCATGTCCTCGGGCGTGACGCCGGAGAAACGCGTGTTCAGGTCGAGGATCTCCCCGAAAGGCTGCACGAGGATGTCGAGCAGCTTCTCGCCGCCGGGCCAAGACACGAGCGTCATGCGGATGAGCTCGAGGCCTTTCGAAGTGTACCCCATCTCGCAGTCGAAGCCCACGGCTCGGTCCGCGGGAACGTCGGGGTTCGCCGGCGTGTGAGCGAAGTTGAGCAAGCTGGCAAGGCGGTGGGGATCCGTTGTTTTGAAGACGTGGGTAGGTGCCGTAGTGCATCCGCCCGACTCGTCGTCGACATTCCGGTGGCAGCAGCGGTATTTCTTCTGCGCCTGCGCGCCTAGGATAGGGATTCGTTCGCCGTAGTAGATCTTGCCCGGGTGATAAGTGCAGGACCCGTTGGACGTCAACGCCCCGTCTTCCTTTCGGCGGCCTGGGAACACCTGGAATCGCCTCGTGCATCGATCGCAGACTTCGACGTTGCCCGAGATCTCCACGCTCTCTCGGGCTTTCTTGATGTCGTCGTCCGAGGACGGGGAGGCTACGTAGCCGAAGGACGTGAGGCCCTCTAGTGGCCACACCAGTCTATGCAAGAAATCAATCTCTTGGGCAACGGTTAGGCCCGTGACAATAGGCTCGGGGGCAGGTGGCGCATTCTCTGCGTCTTCCTCTTCAGCCGTCTTGGTGGCTTCCATGCGCTCTTGCTTCCACTGGGCGACGTTCATCTTTTTGACTGCCATGATCTTGTTCCTGATGGCATTTCCGTAGATGGCATATCGTTTGATAGCTATCTCCTGCTCGTCGTCAAGAGTCTTCACAATGAGCTCTTGATCGGAAAGTACGAGTCTCTTAGACTCCTTGCCCTTGACCTCTTTCTTCAGCTCCGAGTTAAGGCGGGTGTACTGTTCGTGGAGAGCCTTGACTAGTTTGAGGCGAGTGTCATGCTGGGATGGGGACCTCTTAAGTAGACGAGGGTTCAGCGCCTCCGGCTTTTGGGGGGGTGTCTTGGCTACTGGTTTGGCGATCTTACGGGTCTGTCCAGTTGAAGGTGAGGTGGAAGAACTGCTGGAGCCATGTGCTTGAGAAGGACTTCCGTTGTTTTGACCTGCAACCTTGACCGCCGTTCGGCGACTAGCACCTTCCTGCTCACCCTGAGTAGACATGGTCGTCGCGTCTCTCTTGACTCGGCCTCGATCTACTGTGGGTACCTGTGGTTTTGTTTCTCTTGTAGCTAGTTGATGAGATGGTGCTGCTTGTGTCGAGTCTAGCTTAACTCGTTTCCTTGGTGATATTTGATCAGAAGATGAAGTTGTGAGTGTTTGCGCGTCTGACTGGTCTAAACCGTTTATAGTAGCAGCTGGAGTGACAACCGGGGCAACATCGCTGTCATGCTTGAATAGGCACTTAAAGGCGGTGCATTTGTCACCAGCAGGACAGGCCAAGCTTTTAAGTGCGGCGAACGAATTGGCCATCATGACAGTATGTCAAGGTTGTGTACTACAAGGAAAGGACGATTGATGAGATGAAAGAATAAGAGATCTATCGTAGTATCAAGCCGCGAATAGGAATAAGGCAGTATGTCTTAGATTGCAGATAGGGTTCTGCCACGTCGAGATGACGGATACAAGTTACAAGTTTTGTTGTCACTTGCAAGTTGTGTCAGGACTCAGAGCCTTCAGGTGGTAATATAAGAGAGGTAAAGGTGTTCAGTGTGTTTGTAAAGGAGCAAGATGGACCTGACACATATATGACTGCCCGTTTTGAAATGCAGGCCGTCCCGTCCCGTTCGTTAAAAGCGGTGAAACGGTCTTTCCTTCCTGAGGTTATTAGATCTATCTAGGAAGTTGCATTCAATGATTGTATCCGACACTCTTCACTGACGAAGTATGACTTGGGTCTTGGGTGGATCTGGATCACAGCGAAGGGGATGGGATGTTTGTTCCAAGAAGACTGCCGGACAATCGTTGCTTCTAATGTTCCAATGTGAGACGTTGGGCCTACCGGATTCCGAAGATGAACCGCAACCAATGAAAATGTGGTTGCGTTTTGTAATATGGTAACGTCTTCAACGCGCACTGTCCCCTATTATTATCATCAACTACTCGGGCGTAACAATCAATTCATTTATCACGCGTATGAATCCTGACTTGCGTTGGCAGAGTACCTGCCTACATATAGGTTGGACGAGGAAAATCGGGAGCCAATACTTCCTGTACAAGTCTAGCGTTGAAGCCAAGATAGCTAGGCTATATATAACACAGTTTCCATATCTACGAAGGTGAAGATAAGATGCATTGAAGTTTATCAAGGACAATAATCCTTGTGGAGTACTGGATCCTAGATATCATTTATCATTAGACCTTTGATAAGTTAAAATGAAGGCTAACAATACAATTATGTTCGATCTTTATGCCATTGTAATTCCTCCGAATCGTAGCTGTCTTTCTATTTCGAGGTACTTCGAAAGTCCATTCGTCATTGTGTCTGACAAAGTCCCTACGTCAGCTTCTCGAGGCCTAGTTTTCAGCTCCCTGCATCGCCGCGGTCCAGCCCCCGGTCAGGTACGGGTAAGATCTTATATTTAGAGACGCGGATAGTCTCATATTTCCGACACGGTCTTACGGCCTCTTCATTTGTTTAGTTCCGGTTTTTCTAGGGAGCTTCTTATATACTTTACCGTGCAGTTTTCAATATAATACTTCATTATTTTCACAGTAAAGAATTGTTCAAGATGGAGTATACTGGTGGCAGTCTAGCAGCAGATCACCTCTGCGTGCTTGTCCATGGGGTAGGTAGCATCCCTGCCCGTGCATGCACGTCATTTACTAACGAACCCAACGCTTTGGGGCAATCCGAATCATATGAACTCCATCGCGAAAGCACTAAGAGCACAGTATCCCGAAGACAAACTATACCTCTTACTCGCCAAGCGAAACAGCGGCAGCTTTACGTACGATGGCATCGAGCGAGGCGGCGAGCGAGTATGTCTCGAAATTGAGGAGGAACTCGAGAGCATCCGAAACAAGGGCGGCAACATAACAAAGCTCAGCATTGTCGGGTATTCCCTCGGAGGTCTTGTAGCTCGCTATGCGGTAGGACTGCTTGAAATGAGAGGCGTTCTGCGCCAGGTCGAGCCGGTGGTAAGCAACCCTTTTCCGATTCAACAAGGTAGGTAGTTATCCCTTATTTACATGCGATACCCAGAACTTTACAACCTTTGCTTCGCCGCATCTCGGCGTCCGGACACCCCTAAAAGGATGGCATAATCATATATGGAATGTACTCGGTGCGCGCACGCTCTCCATGTCGGGAAGACAATTATTCACGATCGACGACTATCGAGGAACCGGCCGACCGCTGCTTGCTGTGCTCGCGGATCCCGAATCGATATTCATAGCAGGGTTAAGGAGGTTCAAGCGTCGAACACTGTATGCGAACGTGGTGCACGACAGAAGCGCCGTCTACTACACGACATTTATCACCAAGACCGATCCCTACACAGACACGAGCAGAATCAAGGCCAATTACGTCAAGGGCTACGAGGATGTCATCTTGGATCCGCTGAACCCGGTCTCGCCTGTGGCCCCGAAAAGGGGCAACATGACCTTGGCCGACCTTACCAGCTATCTGCAAAATACCCCATTAATGTTTGCGCTTGCCGTCTTCATCCCCATCGGCGTGGCCGCGTTCCTATTCAACTCCATCATCCAAACACTGCGCAGCTCGAAGCGCATCCGACTACACGAATCGGGCCTCGCGGGGATCCAGATAGAGAACTACCGAAGCCCGATCTGGATCAAGGACATACGCGGCACGGTCGAGGACGTTTACGAGAACCTCAACAACTGGCAGGGGGAGTCGTACCTAGGCGGCTCGGACGACGACGGCGAGCTGGACAAGGCCGACACCCAGATCTTGGCCCTGGAACGCAAGAAGTCACACCCGCAGTTCCCGACTCTGGCGCTGACTCCGTCCCAGTTCGCCATGGTCGAGGAACTGGATAAGGTGGGGTGGCGCAAGTATCCCGTTTGGATTCATAATGTGCGACATAGCCATGCTGCTATCATTCTGCGATCCGACACGCCGAGGTTTAAGGAAGGCCACGTCGTGCTGGGACACTGGACTAAGGAGGAATTCCTTATATGATCTTTTGAAATTTACGGTTTCGCTTATTTACCTATAGACTGGCATTTAGTAGAGCGTGGAGTTGGCCGTGTGTGTGGTTATCATGACGAAAGGGGATTTTGTCATTGATACCCTTGATTTAGAGGATCGTCTTAATATTGCCATATATACTAGAAATTCAACGTTACTTCACGAGAACTTTGCAACGGCTTTCTTGACACCTAAATACCATACTCGAATATGAAAATCTAGGGGTATTTGACTGTATTTGACTGCCACATCTCGAAGTGCAACATGCCTTATGCTGCTTAGTCTAAACACATCGGATTAACCTATAATAGTACAACGCATACGGTCTACCGTCGACATGAGACTTATTCAGACTCTGGTGAACCGTAGGTAAGGCTTGACCTCCCTCACATCACCGAACTTCTTTTTAGCATCCTCGGTGCTCACAGTCGGCGGCACGATGACGTCCTCGCCCACCTGCCAGTCAATGGGCGTCGTAACGCCCTTCTTATCCCCGGTCTGCAGCGAATCGATCACCCTTAGCACCTCGGCCGTGTTCCGGCCCGTGCTCGCGGGGTACATCATCGTGAGGCGGATCTTCTTCGACGGATCGATAACAAACACGGAGCGGATGGTGAAGGCGATGCCCTTCTCGTCGATATTGCTCAGGTCCTGGGCGTCCACCATATCGTAGAGAAAGGCGACCTTGCGGTCGGCGTCGGCGATGATGGGGAACTGCAGGTCGGTGCCGGCGATCTCGTTGATGTCGGCGATCCAGCGCGCGTGCGAGGACAGGTCGTTGGCGCTCAGGCCCAGCATCTTGACGCCGCGGCGCTCGAACTCGGGGGCCAGGCGCGCGAAGGCGCCCAGCTCCGTCGTGCACACCGGCGTGAAGTCGGCCGGGTGCGAGAACAGGATCGCCCACGACCCGCCGAGCCAGCTGTGGAAGTCGATGTCGCCGTGCGTCGTCTGGGCCTGGAAGTTGGGCGCCTCGCTGCCTAGGCGCAGGCGTGGCTGCTCCGTGGGGGCGGATGTGGCGAGGTGGCGACGGTGGGATATCACCCGCCGACTGAAGTCTGGGGTCCGTAGGGGACCTAGACGTGATGTAGGTTTGGTATAGGCTGGTAGACGTCCAGCAGCTTGCCACAGGGCGCTACTACGGAAGATGCGTGCAGCCATGATGTTACAACTTACAGTGATGACTTGTTGACTCAATGGTGGATAGGGAGGAGAATTGACTCGTGAATATCAAACCCGAGTATGTCTGCCACTAGATATTGAAAGTTCAAAGTTTTACAATACTAAACGGATACCTACATGTATGATTTCATTTTGACAACCGAAGGTAGCTGTGTAACCATTGCGCAATGGAGGGGCAGTGGGGCCCTTAGACAAAAGGGGAATTAAGCTCTAGCGGGTTCGTGCTATTCCAAAAGGGGGAAAGAGGAACGGGTCCTGACGCAAGGACCAGCCTGCTGGGTCCGTCCAATTACGAACCCTCCAAATGAAACTACATGGAATCTAAATCTACAATCTACATATTGGTATTAAGAGAAAAAAGGAAATAAGTCGTGATCAGTCTTGTAAGATAGGCATAGAAAAGGATGGGTAGAAGGACTCGTCGATCATCTCTAGCATCACCCACAAACGTCTCAACACGATGCCTCCTCGACCGGTAGTCTCTCCACCGCGTCGGATCACCCGGTCCTCGCTCGCGCGCTTCAGGTACGGCGACAACAATAGCACCAGCGGGAAGGAGAACTCGACGCCTCCCGCTACCGACATCGAAGATGTTATCCCGGACGCGACGACCACGACGCGTAAGCGAAAGCGGACTACCGTTGTCAAAGCCCCCGTGGCATCCTCCCCGCGACACACTATAAAAACGGAAGAAGAGGTTGAGACGAAGAAAGCAACAACGCCCTCCGCGACCAAACGTCAGCGCAAGCCAGCTCGGAAGACCGTCGATGCAAACACCGGCGAAGCGAAAGTCAGCGCGCCTTCGGACTGGGAAGAAATGTACAACGCCGTGAAAGCGATGCGAGCCGCAGGCGGCGTAGCAGCCAACGCGGCCGTCGACACCATGGGGTGCGAGCGCCTCGCCGAAGCCTCGGCTAGTCCGCGGGTCCAGCGGTTCCAAACCCTCGTCGCGCTGATGCTCTCGTCTCAAACCAAGGACACGACCAACGCCGTCGCCATGAAACGCTTGCAGACGGAACTCCCACCGCACACCCCCGGCGCGCCCGCGGGCCTCAACCTGGAGAACGTGCTCGCGGTGGACGCGGACGTGCTCAACAAGCTGATCTGGGCGGTCGGGTTCCACAACAACAAGACCAAGTACCTGAAGCAAGCGGCGCCGATGCTGCGCGACCGGTGGGGCGGCGACATCCCGGGCACGTACGAGGGGCTGGTGGCGCTGCCGGGCGTGGGGCCCAAGATGGCGCACCTGTGCCTGTCGGCGGCGTGGGGCCGGACCGAGGGCATCGGCGTCGACGTGCACGTGCACCGCCTCACGAACCTGTGGGGCTGGCACGCCACCAAGAACCCCGAGGACACGCGCGCCGCGCTGCAGAGCTGGCTCCCGCGCGACCGCTGGCGCGAGATCAACTGGCTGCTCGTCGGCTTCGGCCAGACCGTGTGCCTGCCCGTGGGCCGCCGCTGCGGCGACTGCGCCCTCGGGCTCGGCGGCTTGTGCAGGGCCGCCGAGCGCAAGAAGGTCCTAGAGGGTCGGAAGGTGCGCGAAAGCGCGCAAGTGGAGAAGGTGGAAGACGATGGGGCCGTAGTGGAGGTGGAAGAAAAGCGCGAAGAGGAAGAGGTGGTCGAAAAGAACGTTGTCGTAAACGAAAGTACGGGGAGCTCCGAGAAGGAAACAGAGACTCCTGTGAAGCTGGAAGAGGAGCTGGAACATACGCCACCGCTCAAACAGCCCACGTCTAAGAAGCAGCGGAAAACAAAGAAGGCATAGCTTGTCATTAATGATGTATCAAATATACTGTTAACATATCACATATTACATAGGGGCGGACGCAGAGGGATTGAAGTAATAGTACTGGGTAGTATCAACTGTATTCAAGGAGGTCTTGTCTTAGAATTGCAAAAAGCCTCCTAATTCCGCTTATTCGGGTGCGCGGGTATGTACATAGAGCATTACGGCACATGTTAAAAAGCGGCCGAGTGCATCATGTGGGAGGTGGGCCTCAAGATTTGGTAGAGGCCGAATGGGAAAAAAAGAACCGTTGCGGTAAGAACTTGGTAGAAACTCAGAATTTAACTTTGGGCTGCCCTAATTTGAATCCGCCTACGCCAGACGCAGACCTAAAATGGATACAACGGTTGCCCTAAAGCCCAACTATGCCCGGACGCCATGCTGCTTGCTCGTAGAAGAGTACCTAATAGAATGCGGACCCTCGAAAATTCAACGCAGACCGCCTTCCATTCGTGTTATGTGTGGGTGTGATGTGATGATGTAGAGAGATAAGGTTGTTGGGGACAAGAGAAGAAACGGCTACTCGTCGATGCCACCGGCACTTGGTCGACGGTCGACGTATGCGTCTCTTATACGCCGCGGATGACTTGCGTTCTTTCAGCCTCGAGCTGGGCGGCGTTGCGCTCGTGCGATTCCTTCTTGCACTACGTCGCTTCGGAGTTAGCTTATGTGGACCGCATAATTCCCTCTCGTCAGGACTGCTAAGATCCCTGAAGACCTCGCCAAGCCCGACTAGCCACCATTGCGTGGTGTCTGCGCCGTCACCTGACGTTGGGGATGCTCGGTTCGCACTTACGTCTTCTAATCCGCTGCACTTGTGGTCCTCCAGCAGTCGGTGCTTCGCGCAGAAGTGTCCGTCGCAGAAACCGCAGTCACCCACGATTCGCTGGGCGGCCGACTTGCACTCCTTGAAGGTGCAACGAGGCTTGTTGGGCGCCATGTTGACGATGAAGACGGCTATGGGAAGAATTGCTTTTGCCGAGGTATGCGTTGTAAGACAACAAGATTCTTCGGTCCTTGTCTTTGTGGAGTGACTTGATTTCGGATGGTGTAGATTTGAAATCAAGGGAAAAGAGTTCTCGGAAATGGCTACGGACGAGATCAGAAGGCGATCCTTTTAAATGAAAGAAGAATCTTGGACGGTGGTAACCTGGTGGAGAATAACGCCTTGACCAGGCAATAAAGGAGGAATAAATAGAACGACAGAGGCTGAATTAGGTAGTTGGAGGTGTACACACGAATATGTATGTACAATGTATGTGGATGTAGGTGAATGGCCGCGGGCCGCAATGGATGACTTACATACAGTTAGGACAAGAGTGGCAGATTGGCACCTTAGGTATCAAACTGTTGAACCGTGTGGTAGTTACCGACTGATAGTTACCGAATGATTGGGTGGATGCAACGAAGCAGAAGACGAAGACGAAAAAAAAGGAAAGAATAGGATGATGATGGCAAGGGACAGTGGTTGGGAGAAGTGGTTATGACCAGCGAATGACTCTGACGTTGGCGGCAACGATGGAACCGTTTAGAATGGGCAAAATGGGTTAGGTGGTTAGTAAGGTGGAATTTGGGACAAGAAAGGATGAGGCGAACGGGTTCCTCTCTCTTCGAATTTGGGATCATCAGTTTACCAGGTCATAAGCCAACAAACCAGGGCCCTCTCCAGTTTGGCTAGTGTGCAGGTATCAGTGGTGATGACGACTGAATACCTTGCCGCGCAAGATTGGCAAGGCTCCGAAAGCGGGAGGCGAGCCGATTAGGTATAAGCAGGGGTTTTCTAGTGCGATATGCCGTAGGGATGCACGTATCAGTAAAAACCGGGGCAGGGGTACGGACCAGTATGGCAGTATTATGCAGTACGGCTGTATGGCAAAGAACGGACAAGGACAAGAGCAAGGACCGGGATGTTAATTGGAGATGAGGAATTCGATACACCATTTAAACAAGTCATCCAAGTACCTTAATTCAGGTGTTCAGGATAAAGACTAGCTCTCAGCCAGCCAGCCAGCCAGCCTAGACCGACTAATAGGTAGGACTAAGGCAGGTAACAAGTCGATTTGGAACTCAACTCTCTCATCAGCAATTCAACTTGCTGGGACACCTCAGATTTCCAAGTGCCGGAGCAAAGAAAGTCAAATGGCATCAAAGAGACCCGGAGAATGCTAGGTTAAGGACTAGATTACGACGTACGAACATGAACATGTAAGACAAACAAAACAGTCAGTCAAATCAGGTCCAACTCCATACGGGCGAGACCGGCTGAGCCACCTACTAGATACCCTAAGGTATCGGGCAACTTCGCGCGCCGGGCGGCTATGGTTACCGATATCTAGGGTAGGACGCCGTCTCTATATCTACTACATGGATACAGGGGAGATAGGAAGAGAGTAAACGAGTGAATGAGTGAGTGAGACGGTATCACTATCTATGTAAGACCTCGTCTACGTGATCAGATGAGCAACAGATAAATATGCATCCCTTCCACCGCAATGCTTACTAGGTAGTTAAAGCCTCTAGTCCCATTCGCTGCATTTCCGACAAGTCTTGTCTCTCAGACTGCCACATGTCAGCCCATCGCCTTTATTTCATTCATGTCGTTCCTAAAATACTAAAATACGGCCGGACGTTCGTGGCAGGGTGGAATACATGCAATGCAGCTTGATCAACTTGGCAACTGAAATTTTGGCAAGAAGGTTACCAGTTCAAAAACCGCTTGACTAGTGGAGTGCGACTTGCGCAAGGGCGTTACAAGCGTCGCCGATGGTATCGACTCGTATCTATCAGGGGGCTGAGGTCCAGCATACTGACTATCGCCTCTGCGTGGCACTCCCTACCCAAAATACGAACAGGTGAGGCTAACCTCGTGTCACGGACTCTTGTCGTCGTCTGCGAGACTACGCACTGCATTGCATTAGGTAGTAGAAGTTATGATGGGGTTTCCCGCACCGCCGCAGACGTCGAACGTAATTTCCGCGCTGCCTGACTCGACTATCTTGGTATTGTACGATTCTCATGCAAAACGCTGATCCAGATCGTCCAGCCGGTCAGCTCTAAGGGATTTGGGTCATTCGTTGGCAGAGATGTATATTCGTTCCTTGTCTGTATATGTTAGGTATACTCATTCTGGCTCCCCACGTACTATGCAGTAAAATCTGCAAGTTAGGCGCTTTCTGCGGGAACCCATCGATCATGTGGTGGATATTTGCGGAGACCCGGAACCACTCTGCGATGCAAGCAGGGTCTCGAATGGATGAGAGCCAGGGGTCATATTTTTACATACATGTGTATGCATATGGGCTTTTTTATTATTATACGAATGTAGTCCATGAAGATCAATACCTAACATCGCTTGAAGCGCATGTATAATCTCCTGTTCAACCTGCCTGCTCTGGAATCTAGACCGCCTCGAAGTCGACCTATCCGAGACACGTATATACTAGTAACTTCTTGAGTATTCGGTCGTCCGTCAAAGGTTTCGCAGCAAGATATGTCGAAAGCCATGGCACCGGTCTCGTCTGGGATTCTCTAGTGTCGATAAGAAGCGCAGTGCGCATTTGGAGACATCGGAGTCTCAATTTGCGACTAGTACACTTTCGCTGGCTGTTGTTCATTGTTTCATGGACGAAACCGTCAATATGGCTAGTCGGCGACACCGAGAAAGCCTAGAACTACGGACATTTCAATGGTAGCTTCTGTAACGTCAATCATGGATTTTGACTTGGAAGCTAGGGTCTAACAATTCTTCAACTAACGGTGACTATCACGAATATGTCTTTCATGCTGCAAGGTTTTATTCTTGCGGTCAGAGGATGGAATTCATCTGCGAAAGTCTTATTATTTCAAAACCTGGGGTTACAATTTGCGATTTGCTTTCATGACTCGCCAAACCCCTAATAATATCAACTCCATGTTTGCTTTACAGGTTTAAACGCATGACTCGATCCCCTTTTTCTTTCCTTTTTTTCTTCTCCTTTACTTCATCGTCACGACACAGCGAATGCAGTCTCCTGCCTTCATCTGCTCGAATGCTGTGTTGATAGCGTCCAGTTCCTCCCGGTGAGTAATGAACTCATCTACCTTCAGCTTGCCCTCCAGATAATCGCCAACAAGACCGGGTAGTTGAGATCGGCCCTTGACACCGCCGAAAGCGCAGCCCTTCCACACACGGCCGGTGACCAATTGGAATGCTACTCATGATATTAGCTTCTACGTGAAGACACAAGTATGAAAAAACTTTTAACTCACGTCGCGTAGCAATCTCCTGGCCCGCAGCAGCAACACCAATGATGATGCTCTGACCCCAACCTTTGTGGCAAGCCTCTAGGGCCGCCCGCATCACACCTACGTTGCCAGTGCAGTCGAAGGTGTAGTCACAGCCGCCATCAGTCATCTCAATGAGCTTGTCTTGGATCGTCTGTCCGTCCAGCTTGGTGGGGTTAACAAAGTCTGTTGCACCAAACTTTCTGGACCATTCTTCCTTGGTTGGGTTCACATCCACGACGATAATCTTGCCGGCCTTCTGCGCAACGGCACCCTGGACAACCGAAAGACCGACGCATCCAGCACCAAAGACGGCGATGTTGGAGCCCTCTTCGACGTTGGCAGTGATTCTCGCAGCACCGTAACCGGTAGTGATACCACAGCCTAGCAGGCAAGTTCGGTCCATAGGGGCATCTTGTTGCACAGCCACAACCGAGATATCGGCTACGACGGTGTACTGAGAGAAAGTGGACGTGCCCATGAAGTGGAGGAGCTCCTTGCCCTTGCAGGTGAATCGGGAGGTGCCATCGGGCATGAGACCCTTACCCTGAGTCGCTCGGATCTTTCCGCAAAG
Source organism: Hypoxylon fuscum (assembly GCA_022578945.1). Taxonomy (NCBI): domain Eukaryota; kingdom Fungi; phylum Ascomycota; class Sordariomycetes; order Xylariales; family Hypoxylaceae; genus Hypoxylon; species Hypoxylon fuscum. The sequence continues at coordinate 16,279 of MU399984.1, forward strand.
GTTGGTCTTGCCGGACTTGCAGAACTTGCATTCTTTGCACTCGGGTGTGCTTTTGGCTAATGTTAGCCTACGGCCGGATGGATATATGTCAGTCAGGTATATGCCTACTATAATGCGACAACGTGGTCGCCCGGCTTCACGTTGGTGACGCCCTCACCAACGGACTCAACGAGACCAGCTCCCTCGTGTCCCAAGACAATGGGGAATGCGCCTTCTGGGTCCTTGCCCGATAACGTATAGGCATCTGCTCCACTGTTTAATAGGGGATTCGGACTTGGCTCGGGGTTAAAACTTGGCGAGATATACCTGTGTGACAGACTCCAGTGTAGTAGATCTGGATTCGCACTTCGTGAGCTTTCGGGGGCGCGACCTCAACCTCCTCGATGCTCAGGGGCTTGCCAGCCTCCCAGGCGACGGCGGCCTTGCATTTGATGGGCTATACAGCAAAAATTAAGACATGGTTAGCTTTTGAATCCGCTCGCATTGAGTTTGGAGTAGCTAGCAATGGGATGGACTAGGTAGGTGGTATAGTATAGGACGTAAGCCGCACATGGTATACGTGGTATACGTATGCGCGGGGTAATGTGAGCTTGGGCTGGGTATAAGAGACAGGATACCAACCTTGCCAACGGTATCAGCCATTGTATTAGTGTATTAGATTGGGAAGAGGGGGTTGAAATTTAGTAAATGTTGAGGAAAATACAACAAAGGGAGGTCTTGAGTTATCAACTTTTATAATTGATTGGATTGCTCAGACGTTTGATCAATTGTTTGATGCGGAGTTTTCGCGAAGCTGCTCTCGACCCCACCACAGGATATTCTCAGGTGGGGGAGCCGGCACGGCAGTGAGAAGAGTGACTAACCCGGGAAGTGTAGGAGATAAAGGAGAATGAAGTAAGTCTATTACCTTATGTCCTGATGTCACTTTGTGACTTCTGCGGTCATAATGACTGGTAACACCGATGCTCCTAGATTCGGAGTCTAATTTCTTGATATTGGCCCGTTATGCTGCGCAAGTGTATTCCAAGTGCATTGAAGCCTCAAGACTCGTTGATAAGGGTTTAGGTTAGGTACCGGATAGCTCCAAGTTATTCCGTGTTGAGGCTAGAGATTGTGCGATATCGTCAACCCGGCATTTTGAACACGGGCAAAATATGGACAAAATTCGGGATGTTCATCATCGCCTTGAAGAAAGGCGTTAGGTAGTTTCGTTGATTCGCCATTGTCATTGCTTGGTGAAAACAAGCAATTTCATCCTTTGGAATGTTATACCACTCTGTCGCTGAGGTTTCGATTATTACATTGGTGGAATATTGATTATGACCTTGGTATGAGGTAAGCTGAATCTTCCAGACACCATAGCTGATAGCAGCACTTTGGCCCGGTATCTAATAGCTTGGGCACAAGAACGATCTTTACAATAGTAAAGACTGAAAATAGAGCGAGTAAACATGAGGACCGATGGCATGGAAAGGTTCCATTTATATCGATTTGTCTCAGGTGAGAACCCGGAGGACTACATGTATTGTAGACAAAAGCCTGCGTTCACATGCGGTACAGCATGTATTACGCCTGTACAACAGATGGATGCCATCTCAAAGTTGGCCCCACTTTACTATGGTGGGTTGGCTTCCATTGCTAGGATGAAGGTTGATTTTAGTGGCCCGTGCGCATTGCCCCGGCAGCTGCTAACTGTTTAGGTAGCACGAAGATACAATTTGCACCGCTACAGCACCTGGCCCAGCCTGTGAACACAAGGTTAGTTCGAAACGAGCTAACAATCGCGTCTTTGAAGCTTTGCTTCAGCATCGCGCCAGTAAATTGTAAATTGTAAAATTTTGTTTGCGCATCCATCTGCCATCATATTCAACTTCGCAGCACAGAATAATTCCACGTTTCTACGCCCACACTTTGATCTTTTTCATCATTCAATCTTCTTACAACCAGTTGGTATAATTGATGGGTTTCATGACCAAAACAAATTATTGTTCGTGGTGACATTGTAAGAGCCCATCTCAATTCCAATCATCGACGTCCACTCGCGGGAGCTCCCCAAGCTCCACAACCGCCAACACAACACAACATGTCGTTCCGATTCTCGGATATGATGAGTTCCTCGCCGTCTACACCAGTCAGAGGCTCTAGAAAAGCTTCGTCTGGTTTCGGTTACACTGCAGAACATCCCTCTACCACTCCCGTTGGTCCCCCTCCGCCCTCCTCCGCCGCCTCCTTCACCCCGGCTGGAGACCCGTCTCCGTCATACTTGCAGAGTTCTATTGGCGCCATGACCGGCAAGATTAAGACACCAAACTTCGGACGACCGAACATTGCCCAATCCAAATCTAGCTCGGGACGACGCAGCAATGCGCCACTAGGTAGATCGATGCGAGGCTCTACTACTAGACAGCCGTCTAGCCTAAGCAGAGAATACCATGGAGAAGATGACGATGTCGATGTCGATGACGATGACGATGACGAGAATGACGAAGATGGAAACCCTCAAACCAACCGTACAGGTACTTACGGCATATCGTATGACGACACCACCGAAGGCGAGGATACTGAGCCTGACAATACAAACCCTTTAGAGGACGATGACGAGGACGAAGTGGACGTCATGGCCGAAGACGAGGCCGATTATGATATAGAAGAAGATCTGTTGAGAGAGATAGCAGACACCGAGCCTTACGGGATTCCACTGGCCGATGGCGATGCGGACCTAATGATGCTCACCACGCCTGCTGCGGAAGAGCGAATCAGTAGGGAAGCTGATGATATTTTCCGTGCTTCTTCTATGCGCTCCACCATGGCCCCAAAGCGAGAGTTGAAGTTTGCTGCACTTGCCAAGAGTTTATACGATCAGGTCAAGTTCGCTCAAGTCTTGGAACCCGACAACGTCATTCTCCAGACTGAGGAGCTTATTAGCCGACTATACGATGAAGGTGTAGGCCCCGAAGACAATGAGGAGAAATTGGACTCTACCCTGTCTGAGACGTGTACGAAGCTTAGCAAGATCTGGGCATCGTACGTGGAAGAGCTGCCTGACATCCACGATGAACATGCGGCTAAGGTAGGGCCTAGTCCTCATGCACCGGACTTCGTAAAAGCATTCTACTTGGCCAGCCTCGTGCTTCAAATGCATCATGCTGCAGCACTCGGCGATGGACCTAGCCCTCAGTTACCTGCTGTTCTTTTCGAATGGCAGGATGCTGAACAAAACTTCGACCACGACCAGGCCCATGTCATTTTACACAACCGCCCCTCCCCTGCGGCTCATGGGTTGTATTGGCAAGCCGTTTTCAATGCCCTCGTACGTGGGAACATTCGTGCGGCGGTGCTGCTCCTGAGACAGGCTGGCTGGGAGGCCCTTAAGAAGACACCCCGTGGCGAATCGCTTTACAATAGCCAGGCCTTGCTTAATATCAAACGCGTAGTCGAGGATATATGTTCAGTTATGGAGATGTGTCCCGCGTTAACCACTGACAGCTGGGACGTTCACAATAGCGATTGGACTCTGTTCCGTCTCAAGGCGAAAGCAGCTAAGGAAGGGCTTATCAGTTTCACCGAAGGCAAAGATCGCGCCTTCTCATCAAGTCGATTCGGCAATTCTGATTTCGCTGACTCTGTAGATGGACGACAATCAATTGCCGGACTTGCCCGAAAGGCGGAGAGTAGGGTTCCCTGGGATATCTACGAAAACCTCCAATCTCTCTATGCGATCCTGGTCGGAGAGCCCGACGCTATTCTCGCCGCGGCACAAGACTGGTGTGAAGCGACGCTCGGCTTGTTTGGATGGTGGGACGACGGCCATAACCAACGTGGCATTGGTTTATCTCATTCACGATCACTTCCACCGATTAGTCTGGTTGGAAGTGACGAACAATTCCTTGATCGTCTAGCCCTATCTCTTCAGACTGCCATGGAGGCTGATTTCCACTTCAACTCGGCCGATCCCGTTGAAGTAGCGGTCGCATCCGCATTTGAGGGCAACGTCGAAGCCGTTATTGGTTTCTTAAGGCTGTGGTCACTTCCGATCGCCTCAACGATAGCTGAAATGGCTTCGTTAGGCAGATGGCTACCGCCACCCGAGCCGCAAAACCTTATTAACATGAGCGACTTTGACATGGAAGAGCTGGAGGTTTTGGGCATGAATCAGGGGACCGAGGCTGACGAAAAGGACGGAATCAAGGATACAACCCTAATCCATTATGCTCGTGGTTTGAAAGATCGCACCTACCTAGAGGGTGTTACTCTGAATAACGATGTCAGAGTCTCACGGGATGGGTGGGAGATGGCAGTTCACGTCGTTGGCCGAATGGATTCCCCCGAGCGCTCCGAGCAACTTGTACAGGAGCTATTGCAAAACGTCCTCAGGACTATGGATGAATATTCTCGCGACACAGTCGACAAGGTCTGGAAACTACTGAATGAACTTGGCATGATAAACCTTGCCGAGGACACAGTCGAGGTATGTAGGCACTACTTCCATTGGCCAACCTTTACTGACATACTTTTAGTCTTTTGGAGATATCATAGCAAACGACACATTCCGCTTTGGAGAGGCCCTTTGGTATTACGCCCTCGCGCATCGTCCCGGAAAGGTTCGCGACGTCCTCAACACGCTCATGTCAATCTCTCTCGTAGAATCTACGTGTTACCCACAGGATAGCGAGCTTGACGACGTTCTCAAACGATTACTGAAGGAGCGCCAAGTCACATTAGAACAGTTTGCAAAGACAGATCTTGAGGCTGCAGAACTTCTGGGCAAGATGCTTAGTGGGTACGCAACGCTCAGAAGGTTTTACAAATTACGTGATGAGGATGGCAAAGCGAACAAGAAATCTCTCCTACGCCGCCAACAAGCCGCAGCTGCCCTCACAGCTGTTATTGCAAGTGCCGATGACAACATTCGAGGCGGCTTGTATGATGATACACGCGACGCGGTTGTTAGTGAGGACTTCTTACTAGCATTGATCGGAGAAGCATCTGTCTTCGTGGACCAATCACCACCTGTGATTACCCTCGACCAGATCGATACGCTACTCAAAGCCATCGAAGATATCCAAACGGTCGGATCTCGAGTCTACGATGCCTCGGATGAATTCTTTAAACTAGTTCTAGCATCTGGACAAGGAAAAGGCTCTACCCCTGCCGATCTTCTTAAGCAGTCCACTTCTTCCTTGGGTGGTAGCTTCATGATGACGGGTAGCTCCATGATTGCATCCCAGCTCCACCAATCGGTTGTCAAGAGCGGTGTCATGAAAGGGCCCGTCAAGCGCACCTGGGATTGGAGAACTGGGGTGTTCTCAGCTAGCAGTTCTCATGATGTTCTGGCGCAAGTCCGTCTGGGTCTGACCAGAGACCTAGCTAACCTGTGGCTGAAACAGGCTGATAGTGTTATCTTGTGATGCTTTTGCAGGGCTTTGAGATTCGTTGAGAGCACCCATAGTTGGTAGGGCATTGAACTGGCGTTAGGCGGGCTTGGCTTTATGTAATATCCCTACGAAACAAAAGCTGGATGGCGAGACTGCGCGATTGCGAGTGCGAGCATGGGAGTAACGTAGTACTTGGCCATCGCACCGTCAATAATATGAACGAATGTACCTGAACCTTAACTTGACTTCATAGCCGCATTGACGTTGTGTTCCGTCTAAGCCGGAGTGGAGTTGGAACAACACATTCTCTTCTCCTTTTACGAGAGTAGAAATGAGCTACGTGAAAATAGGGACTGTTGAGTATGGTGCGGGGAATAAGAGGATCATGGCAAAGAGGTTAGTGCGTGATTGGGCACTCCAAGCATACCATGCCTTGTTAATGCATACGATCTTAATGTCCGAGAGGAGAGGGGAAGAGACGGGAAGGTGTAGCGCGTCTTAATTCTCTATAGTGAGTATTATGACAACGTAGCTCGGAAAACGCGGGGGGCATAGGCATAGCAGCTTGAATGGGATATTTACTTGTATTACCTCGGTGTTTGTAATCGGGACTTACATCTGGTATCTAACTACCTAGGACCTAGGTACATAAGTTAGAGGTTACGAGCCAGTCAACATATAAATGAGTTAGGTAGAGCTTTAATTCAAAGTCTGCGAGATTCAAACGGCTAACGCAGAAAGACAAAAACAAAACAACCTCAATATAAAATACACATATACAGGTAACCGGATCTTGGAGAGAAAACATGTCATTCTCAGAAGAAGCCGTTAGTGAGCTCCGCTCTATTATAGATCAGAGCATCGCTACCAGCGATGGCGAGCCGTCCTCGAGTACCATTCCCGGCACTACATTCGTTGTCGTGGACCGAAAAGGGACGGAGCTATTTGCCTACTCGGCCGGTAAACGGGGCATCAAATCACAGGAACCTATGACTTTGGACAACATTTTCCACATAGCGAGCTGTACCAAGATGGTGGCGGCACTTGCCTGCATGCAGCTCGTCGAGAAAGGCATACTGAAGCTAGACGACGCCGCGCAAGTTGAGGAGCTGTGTCCTGAACTGAAGGACATCAAGGTCCTAAAGGACGATGGGACATTCGAGGACAAGAAAAGGGGAATCACTCTGAGAATGCTGCTCACTCATACCGCGGGCTTTGGGTATACGTTCTTCGATGAGACACTAAGGGACTGGAGCCACCCCGTGGGAATTGACGAGTTCTCGGGTGATATCAAGGATATCCTAAAGATTCCGCTGCGTTTTCAGCCTGGGGAGCGTTGGCAATACGGGGTAAGCACATATCCTTACAGACCAGGCCGACTTACTCTACAAAGCAAAGCTAATTTCTATGTTAGATTGGCATCGACTGGGCCGGGATTGTGCTTCATAGGAAGACCGGAGTATCCCTAAATGATTACATCCAGAAGAACATCTGCCAGCCCCTGGGCCTGCAGAACGTCAACATGCTCCCGACGCCAGCGATGAAGGAAAACTTGGCAAATATGCATACCAGAGAGAAGGATGGCAGGCTCTTGCCACGAGACCATTTGATGCGCCGTCCCCTGGTCGTATCGACTCCGGAGGAGATTGCTGGCGTTTTCCATAGCGGTGGCGCCGGTCTATTCGCCAAACCGCAGGAGTACACTCGTAAGTACCCCAAACCTAGGATCGATTGTTGTAAGTACCTGGGTGGATATGCTAACATCAGTATTTCTCGTAAGGCATCCTAGCCGTCCTGCTCAACGACGGCACCTGCCCCAAAACAGGCGCGAAGCTCCTCGAGAAGGCCACCGTCGACGAGATGTTCACGAACCAGCTCCCGCAGTTCCCGCAGTTCGGGCGCCAGGGCATTGCGGACGCAAAGCCGGACCTGACCAACCCGCTTCCGGACCTGTACCCGATCCAGGGGAACCCGCCGCAGGGCTGGGGTCTGACGTTCATGCTGACCGGCGCCAACCCCGTGACGGGCCGGTCGGCGCAGACGTGCTACTGGGCGGGGCTGCCGAACCTCTACTGGTGGTGCGACCGCGAGCACGGCGTCGCCGGCTTCGTCTGCTCGCAGATCCTGCCCTTCCTCGACGCCGGCGTGGCGGGGCTGTGGTTCAAGCTGGAGGCGGTCGTGAACAAGCACTTGAAGTTAGCGAGGGCTAAGGAGACAGGTCCTTGATTCTGACTGTTATTTCTGGTATGCTTATAGTTCTGAGCTGCAAATGGGACACCCTTTGGCTTGAATGAACAAGTACCTATATGACTGCGAGGGACACAAACTTTCAGTACCTTCTCACTTCGGCATGTGGCACTCAACTCTATAAATCAAGATATATGTAGCCTATAATTGTGGCTAGATAGTTTCCAATTTTATTGTGAGTTTGAGTTATGTTAACGAAGGTTCCCTCCTTGAATAAGCTTTCTCTTATGTTGCATCTCATGTGTGGTTTTCTGGGTATATCAATCTGGACTGCTGTGGAGGATATCCCTAAGATAAGTCGTCTGTGACCCGAACACAACCCGACTGACATTAGATTGATGACATAATTCGTATAATATGTCCTAGACAATCGTAGCTCCTCTGATTGGCCTCCCGTATGCCCGGGTCCCTTCCCCCTAATATGTCTCTCAGCTTCCTCTGTAAGTCGAATAGCTATACGGCGACAGTAGCAGAGGTACATGGTAGTGCTGGCCCTTTACCACGGTGAAATTGACTAGAACTTCAGGGAAGAAGGTTTTTTCTTCGCCAAAATAACTTCCGGTGTCGAAACGTAAAGTCCAAGTCGACTTAACCTCCACCTCGCTTAGAACGTCGTCTAGGGAGTACGTGGGTATATCTCCCGAGGAATTGATGCTGGAGTAAGGCAGCCAGGCCTTGACGCGGCCATCGTCGTCGGTGATGGATTCAAAGGTCTTTAGGGGAGCATGTCCGCCTTCTAGCTTCACGTGGATGCCCTTGGCCGGCTTTCCCACAGAGGTATCCAGGACATGGCAGGTGATGGGATCTTTGTCGTTTGCCATTGAAGCGAATTTGATTTAGAAGCTGACGAGCTTGGAAGCAAGAAACTGAGTTGTCCCTTTGGATCTCACAAGCAGCGAATAGTAGCTCTACTTGTACTAGAGAGGCTCCAAAACTCGGGGTCCTATAAGATCGCGAATCCGGCAGATGAAGGTAGGACAAACGAGGCGAAGCTACCGGCGGGGCAGTGTGCAGTGTGCTGCTTCTCCCCTCCGACCGGATGAAAGAAATTGGGTCGAGATCAAGACCAGGTGACGAGTCGCGTCAGAGAGATATCTGGCATGTAAGTGCTCAGGGGGGCAAATTCGATGTTGGGGTTTAAAGGTAAGCTTCAGTTAAAAGGAGCCTAGGGTCATGAGGGGAGGTGTAACAGCTGAAATTCCCTAATCCAGTGGTGTTTTTGGAGCTGATTGTCCAGGTAGCTACATGTAAGGCCCCCACCGTGGGGCAAGATACGTACCGACGATCTTATGTGGACCAGCCCGATCTTTATTTAGAAACAAACGTAAGCCAGTATATTAACACAGTATACATACATGGCGAGCTAGATAACCCCCTATTCATCCATCATCGTTTATCACTCTCACGAACCGGGCAACTAACTGTATGACACATCCATTTTGTACACCACTTAGAAACTACTAGTTATACCGTCAAAGAAATAACTGGCAGGCTAGCTCTTAAGTGTGACTTCACAGCCTTTACTGGGACCCTAAAGAAAATGTCGGTGGCATGACACTCACTTGACTAAAGAACAGTTTCCGTCGATATGATTTGACAGCTAATAATAGCTCAACGAGAAACTTAGGTTGTGTAACACATCGTGCCCGAACGCATATGTAAGTAAGACATGCATTCTCTTTCTAATCCCGTTGACGACTGCCTTTCGATACTTGAGTAGTATTGTGGTATTGTGGTATGCGACTTAGGTGGGCAGTGCACATTGGTTAAGACATTGAATAGGATGAAGCGGTGAGTATAACACTCATTAGACGTGGATAACCGAGCAAATGAGAGAGGCAATTGCACGGCAAACCACATACTATGTACATGCAGTCCGCCTCGCATCCGTTATCTTTCTGAATTAACCTAACTCATGCCAAGCGACACTCAATTATGCCCAAGATACTACGACAATCCCACACTTTGACCATCTTCAACCCTGCTTGCTCGAACAGTCTTCGGAATTCCGAAGGCGTGCGTTCCTTGCCATTCATCAGAGACATCATGGCTATGTCGAGGGCAAACCCGTGATGGCCGTGGATTCCGTAATTAGCTAGCAGAGGCTTGGGCGCTGCTTTGACATAGGGATCTCCTATTGTTTCAGTCAAAGTAATGTCGGCAACCAGCAGTCTCGAGTTCGGACCCATGGCTTCAGCAGTATTCAAGAGAAGTTTCACACAGTCCTCGTCATTCCAGTCGTGTCTACTTGAGGTTAGTTGTTTCCTTATCGTTGAAGGCATGGGGGGGAAGCCTCACAAGACATGCCGCATCCAATAGATGTCAGCCCCCTTGATAGGGTTAGGCTTGAAGAAGTCGTGCTCTATCAGTTGCATCCGTCCCGACTCCAAAGCTTCGGGAAACTCCGTTTTCCACATTATGATGCCTTGTTGTACCGCAGTCTCCTGGTCCTGCACAATGAAACGTAGGTCAGGGTACAGACGGGCCAGTTGAAGATCGAAACTACCTAAATTTGCTTCGTCAGTTTTCTTTTCTAGGTCAATACCATAATCAGACAGGGTAAAATGGTCTGCTTAGTATGTATAGCCTTTTCGGACTGCCCATTCAACTTGCAAAAGACAACTTACCAACACCACCCCCGACGTCGACGACCAAACCGCCACCCAGCTCCTTCCAGGGGAAGTCATACAGGTGAGGGCTACCTAGACTTTTACTGTTACCGGCTAGATATAAGTTATACATTTGAGTATCGTCCCTCCGGACTAACTCCTCGTCTGGAGAGACCTCTATCGGCTTGTACGGCCCCCTCGCAGCACCCGGACTCGCTTTCTCTCCCGCTTGCGAGCGGGGGACTTTCTCACTCATCCACTCGAAGAAGGTAAGATCAGTTCCCACGGCTAACGGCCAAGCTGCGTCTATAGGCTCGTGACTCGGCCCTCTAACGGGATCATTCAGCGCCTCTGGCAATGCTGAGGCGGCAGCAAATCCCATGGAACTGCAGATTGTCGACCGGTTTAGTGAGTATTCATAGTCAACTGGCAACCGAAAACACTTACCTGCATTTGACCTGCGCCTGCAGTTTCTCGTCATTGACCAAAGCTTGGGTGATCCTGTTATTTGCGAACCTGCCCGGCGCAACCTCACGAAAGATGTGTTGAGATGTCAACGCGCGCAAAATTCGAGCTTTCTCCCGTTAGCGACCTTAGTCGTAATACTCCTTTTTTCAGACGAAAATACAGCGGCAGCTTACCAAGCTTTCTGTTGTCAAGTCTAGTTTCTTTCGCTAAGGCCTCAACGGGAACCCCATCCGCTCCGCCCCGTGCCACTAGTTCCGCGATATCGTGCTCGATCGCCACGTGGAGCGCTCGAACCTCGAAGTATAGCTCAGCAAAATCTACAAGGCGCAGATGAGGTTCGGCAACGAGTTCCTCGATGGATCCTAGTGCCGCAATGATAGTCCGTTGCGCATCGTAGGCGCTGCGGCCGGGTATCGCAAAGCTAGTCTCGGATGCTGGCACTGCGTCCGGCGCGGGATTTTCCCATTCTGAGATCAACGTTTCTGATGCATCTTGGATGAGCTTCACTACTTGCCGAAGGGCTGTGGCCCGCGACGGTATATCCTCGTAAGACATAGTAGAAGTTTCTTAGTATCTTGTTAAACTTGGCCGTAATCACATCCAGTTGAAGTTGCGATCAGGGCTGTTATGAGAGACTCGGTCATGAATTTTACATTATCCCACAGGGACTACTTAAACCCCCATTCTTGTACGACACAGCGGCACGTTGACTACGAGTTACATATTTAACACTAATCTAGATTTCCGTTGTGTGATACTTTTCGATTTGCCGGAAACGCCGCGGGATGAGCACATTTGCAGCATGCATAGCGTATACGACACCGGCAACGATATCAAGGGTCCAAACCAGGACCGCATTGGAAGGCTACTTCACTGAGCCCGCTTTAAATGGGCTGGCCCGTTCCTGTTGAGATAGCGAGATGCGGAGAAACCCTGTCGGCGTGGGAGAGTATAAGGGGTCACAGGGGGAGCACTTTTTGCCTGTTGTGCTTACGATCGCGGGTGTAACCTCTTATCAGACACCCGCTGCAGCACTATGCTTAGACGAACTCGAAGGAACGGCAATGCTACGCAATGACGCTCATAGCAAACTTTGAGCGTACAATAGATATAGATCGTGAGAAGAAAAACCGCCCCGTGTATAATGTTTGTTAACCCATCTTGTGCTCATACGATTATCTAGGACGTTAATGGAAACGAAGGTTACATGATTGATAGGTACATATATGAACAGACAACACACTAAATACATCTACATTGTCTCAGTTTATGTTTTCTATCTATTAAATGGAATGGGTAGAGCGACAGTCCACCATATCAATGGGCAAACCTGAAGTCTTTTCTCCTACTTCCTTGATCCGTGGTTGTCTCTAAGTAGTGCATTTGTTCCTTTAAATAAATTAGTCTCTACGCCGAATGCTTATTTCGGTGAAGCTATCTTACCTCTCTACTCATTGCGTTCCACTCCTTATCCCTCTTCTTGTTGCGCCAGATATAGTAGAGCTTTACAAGAGCATAAATGACTATATTGGCTGAGCAAATTGCGACAAGTTGCTTGTTTCCGCGGCGATCTATCAATATTGAAGTCAGTGAAACAATGCCCATGACTTCTAAGGGGTAAGTGAGAGGAGTACATTCAGGTTGGTCATCGGTGCGATAAATGTTCGAATACACAATACCCGAGACCTGGACGAACATACTGTCGGAATGGTTAGCGTCGGCATCTACCATCTACCAGATATAAAGTATTACTCACTTGTAGACCGCGGCAGAGACGGTTCTTGCCCTGACTGTATTCGAATTGCGACTACACCAGCCCACTTGCATAGCATGAGCTACCAGATTGTTAGCAAATGTAGATGACAACAGTAGATCTTACGTACGATAGGGGTATGATAGCAAAACCGTCACTACAGCGTATTTGACCCAGGGTGATATGCCGCTCGGCAGTACAGCCAGGGCAATGATATTAGGCAAGATCCACACCTGCGAAAACATGCCTAGCAAAGATCTTTCATTCCACACCTCGGAGAGGTAAGTCAGGATGAGCATCTTCATAGCAGTTAGTCGCTAGTATCGTGGTCAGGCTAAGAGTAGGACAGAGATAACTTACTGTGACAATACCAACAACTTGACTTGGAATTGTAAGCAGATTGGAGTCAAATGTGTCGAACCCAAGATTTCGGAGCGTCAATGTCAAATATTGGTCAGGAGGCCCAACTGGTATTCCAAATAGAAGTCCGAGAATGTAAACTGGCCAGAGATCATAATCGCAGATTGACTTCCACAGCCTCTTAATGTCAACCGCTTGTCGGTTATGCATGTCTCCTTTGGAGGGATCGTCCCTTAGAATACGATTTACCATGATGGTCTCTTCGCGTTCGTTGAACCAGCCTTTAGGCCGATACCAAGATTTGGTCTGGGTAGGCGATGGGGCCATCATGAACCAAGACCAAATTCCAACGCCTAAAGTGAAGACACCTTCAATCAGGAACAGCCATCTCCAGCCTTCCTGGCCGTGGTGACCTCGAAGCCGCAAGACACCAAAAGCGATGATTGGCGCAATGATATCAACGATTTTCAGTGTTGTCCAAAACAAAGCCAAGCGGAAAGGCAATTCAGTGCCCTTGAAGAAATACGACTAAAGCGGCAGCGGGTTAGCTTTAATTATGACGGTTTGTCCCGAGAAACTTCAGAGGCAACTCACGAGATACAGGACAATGTCCGGTATGAAGCCACCTTGTAGCAACCCAAGCAGAGCACGACAAGCCAAAAATGTTTCTTTGCTATTCAACCAGAACTGAGAGGCTGCCACAATACTCCACAGGCACATGATCGTAGGTATCCATCGATCAGGGCCTATCTTTTTACTGACCAACTGCGACGGCAGTTCGGCGCACAAGAACGCAAGTCTGAAAACCGTGTTTCCCAAGTTGTAGTCTGTAGAGTTAACCCCTGTATCAAGGACAGCACGCGGTGCTTCGTTACTCACCATTTGTAGTCAGCTCTAAATCTTCTAAGAAGTTGTCCGTATTCGCTTGTGACAAATTTCCCCGGTCCAAATCCAAAGCAAAGAATGCAATGCACGCCCAGAGCGTAATCTTCCAATCGAGCTTGTTAATGAGCGGCAACTCTTCAGCCCACGTCCATCTCGCCTTCGGGTCAAATCGATGCAGGTTCTCGTACTTCTCAGTGGGCAGGAAATGCTTTGCTGATTCCGGATCGTCGAAAACAGAGGGTTGGGTTGCGATCTCGTGGAGATTGACATGTTGCTTCCGGCGAAATAGAGTCATGATAGGGAGTGTCGGTGGTTCCGTCTTCTCGAGGTCGTGCTGCCGGAGAATCCGCTCCTTCACCGCGACCGAATCTTCGCCCTGCCTCTTCTCGGATCCCGACAGCGACTCAGGCCTAACCACGACCGTGTTCTTTGGATCTGCCATGTTGAATAGATATATCAACGGTCTATATGCCTCCGAAGATAGTATTTCCCTAGGAATCTGGGCAATTTGCTGTTATGGCACGTCACGGCCATCTTTATAAAATTTCTTGTCCTTGAGTTAGGCCCGCGGCCATGATCTTGGCGCGAGCTCGCCATTCGTGATCTTTCTCATTTAGGAACTATTAGCCGTTGCATTGGCCAACACGTTGGAGCATTACGACGCGGCAGAGGAGCTTTGGGGGACGGATAAGGAAAGTCTCCAAGCGTGATTTGGAAAGGGCGAGCACGCCATATATGGGAATCGATCACGAATGTGGCTAAAAAGCCACTACGGCCACATTTTCTTGTGCAATGCATGGCACAATGGCGGCATGGGCAACGATTATCTTCATAAACCCTGTAAAGGGTCCAACCACAGTAACATCTCCGTGCTCCTGGCATTTCCAGCTCCTTGGAATCGGGTCTATGGAATTGATCACGTCGAAGTAGGCGGATAGAAATACGCCCGAACCCATTCGCCGCATCTACTTATTCCCAGAAGAACTCGATGAACCCCCACATTCTCTTCAATCTCGTCGCCTTGGAAGATAGATGCATCGATAGAACAAGGAATAACGAGGTAGGCTAAGTCTAAGCGCATAGCTTACACGTGGTTATAGACCACTAACCGCAACACCATTCAAGATCATAACACACAAGACATTAGTTTGAGTTGGTCTTGGCTGCACTCGTATACGGAACACGATTGCCCTTTACTTGTTCAAGGCACATCATTATAAAACAGCTGTGAACTATTTTTTCTGCCCTGGGTTCGGCATATCCACCTGGTAGTTGTAGGGCCGACTACGGCGTGGAACCTAACTGCACGTTATACAGGACAGAGTGAAGCAAGCTCCATTGAAACAAAATCTCAACTTTGGTTCTATGCAACTTGATAACAAGAATGATCGGCATCAAAAAACAACCTCACTTCTGTGTAGTGTACACAGGATGTGATAATACTTGGTATGAAGTTCATTGAAATAAACCCCGATGCAGCTTCAAAAAGCGAATATTTACCTAGATCTCACAGCCATACATAAGTCTCATGGCTAAACAATACTTCGCGAAGTAGAATATATTATAAAATGACGCGAACTTTATACACTATTAAAGATATTGTTCCATTCAGAATCATATAACGCAGATACATAACACGTGATGCTTTTTTTTTCTAATATGAAAAACAAAGATAATCCTCTAGTTCGCGTAAGCCCGAAGGGATCCAGACCTATGTAACTAACGGCCCTCGTAGGATGAGGATTCAACGCCGATTATCATAAGATTGACAATCAACTTCATACAGAGTCACAGATTCATTTATTTGGCCTACCTATAATGTGCATACCACTGGAATTCATACACTACCTACCTACCTATATAATTAGACCGCCTCGAGATCTTCAGGTTACTATCGGTCTAATTTGTGTGGCTGGAGAAAGAAAGTTATTCATGATCTTATCAAGATACCGAATCTACTGGCTGTTGTGCTCTCAAGCTTGATTTACCAATCTATTATGTAGTTTTCATACCCCTGAGTACGGTCCGAAGCGAAAGGATCCATCCTTCTAGGTACTTGAAGGGATGATGTAATTGGAAAATGACCTGACCCCGCGTGGACCGTTCGATACTACACGGCCTCCAAGATAATATGCAAGATAGTCCTGTACGGGACCGAAGGTGAAGTCGGCACTTCCAAGAATAGATTAATTGAAGAAGGAATTGTCTAATTAGTCGCTGACTGAGAATGTGACCTAGAAATCATAGAGCCTAAACGAGTTACACAGCAGCTTGCTTACTCCAATCATGTTCTACACCGGCCAGGATGCAGTCCTAAATGTCCGATTAAGGTAGGCTTGCAGAATCCTTTTTGTGTAACAAGAGTGAATTGGACGCGGTGTATGCAAGAATGCCACCTCCTATCTCATTAGATTCGTTGCCGTACATCTGAGAAATATGGATTGCAACCAATTGAAGTTTCGAAAAAATCACAGGCCAGAAACATCTGCCGCTCGATCTGTTCTGATGGGCTCAACTTATGTACGTAGCATAGCTACCCCCAATGCTGACATAAAAGCCACTCGCACTCTCACAAGTCGAATGCAGAGGATCTTGTCTGCTTGCACTGGACTTTAAGATAAGCAAGAATCCCTAGGTCGAAGGAATTAGTATGAAATATATTGTTCATTTATCTACTCTTTGATATACACTCACTTGTCCGTTCTTTACACTAATTCGCCTCGACACTATCCTGAAGATGATAACCAGCCATACAAGCAAACAGGCTGAGTAGTACCAAGCCGATATTTTCAAAGCTTTTTTGGTTAAGAAGACACCATACTATATCAGAGAACCGACCACGAACATTCCCCGAGACCACACACCCGAGTGTCGATTGAGTTTTGAGCCTGTGCAGCAGGTCTACCTAGCCTATACGAGAAGATGGCGTGGATACACAATGCTCCAGACGATACTGCTACTGATGGACCTATGATCACTGCCGTCGCAAGTGTTTTGACAGGACTATCCCTCAGCTTCATATGCCTACGTGTGTATGTTCGAGTTTGGCTTCTTCATACACTAGGAATAGGTATTTCACCTTCGAAAAGCTTCATCAAATAGGACCGTCATGCTAAAACTAAATACTCTTAGATGACTGGATCATATTTATCACATGGGTAGGGACTCCTAGGTGGAGTTTGTTAGCCCTAGGTTCTAACGAGTCTTGTAGCTTCTAACTTGCGGCTTTACCGTGGTTACGGCAATGCGTACGTAGCTGTTAGTTGAACGTGTTATAGTTACAGGGCACTGACACGAGCTCGACAGAGACCACATGGGGTTTAGGGATGAAACATATTGAAGACATACCAGCGCAAAATATTTACACGTACCAGCTTGTAAGACACGCTTACCATTCACCGTCAGTTTGATCTAACATGAGGCAGTTACAATATGCGGGCGCACCCCTGTGAGAACTTCAGTCCGTTGGTATATCAAAGGCTTCGTCAACTGACTTCGACCTTAGGTATATTCTTAGCATCCTTGGGTTTAAACAAAGCTTGCTATGTTCTTACCTTCGATGGGTTTCCCGAGGGTTGTGCAAGAAAGGGGTGACCATGTCCTTGATCACATGCACTCTCTTCCACTTGTCGTGCTTAGTAGTGCAGCTTATCCTGAGCCAGCCGGTAAACTATCAATCCACTTACCATTATACCAAGACTAACATGCTAGCAGGTCGCAAAGCAGTGGGACCCTAGGCTTAAACCATTTCACTTATGTTCATCGGTATTGACGATCATTCTTGACTTTTCAGTGTAAGTTCGTTCGCCTCCTTCAACGAGCTTGAGCCAGCTGAACAGTGTCACAAGGATGTTCCTTCCTATTTCCGCTCTTAGGAACATAAAAATGCCAACGCGAAAGAAAGTCGTTCTCTTCGGGCTCTTCGCTCTTGGCCTCTTCGTCACTGCCAGCCAAATTGTCCGCATCCAATACGTCAGCAGCCTTACCAACCCCATGGATTCTGGATCACTTATATTGTGGTCCACAGTCGAGGCGAATATGGGTATAATATGTGCTTGCATACCCTTACTTTCCCCTTTAGTCACCCAACGGCACAACAGATCGACTAAGGGCACGTACCAATCATCTTGGGGGGAGAGTACAAACCCAAGCACTGCGAGACAGTCATGGAAACTTGCTAGGGATCGCATCCCTTCGGAAGACGATATCTTCAAGTCTGAGAAAGATGAAACGAATTCGGTAGTGAATATGGGCAGCCGAGAGTCTATCTTGGGAAAGAATCACATTCGCAGAGACACGGATATCGTCGTTACCAGTCATATTGCTGCGGCTCACTTAGCCAACCATCACAGTATGGAGCCGACGACAACACGAGTAGGAGATTACGAAAGTTGGATAAGGAGTACTGCATGAAGAACGTTGGAAGAATATTGGATGCAGATTGTGGGACGAAGATAATTGAAGAAAGATTGGTGATGCAATTACAATTCGGGCGATAATATCCTAAAATTCACGCTTATATTAATATAGATGTTGCAATTACTAAGTTTCTAACTTTAATCACCACGTGTATGACCTGGAAATAAAGCCTCAGATTTGGCAGAGGTAGTCTGGCCTACAGGTCAGCAACGAATCTTGTCAGGAGGCCAACACTTGGCATATGGCCAGAGAACTTATGAGTATAGATAGTATAGACAGTCGAATGGCCCCATTACTACAGTAACTCCCAAAGTCTGATACCGTCCTGTGCAATAACACCGTCTTTTCCGCACCTAAATAGCCCATATGCATCGTGAGAAATCCAATTTACGCGGTCACACTTGTTAGCACCTCTCATTGCAAACTCCGAAGCAGGGTAAACTCCTCTGAGATTTGGAAAAATCCGGAGTAAGTTTTACAGAACTCACGTAGGTTGCATGGCAAATGCCGCCATGGCTTCTGCTGTGTCACACGCCACTTTGAAAATATCTACTGATGACAAGATACACAGCCTGGACCCCCAGCGTAGCAGTTTCACATACATGGTGCTAGTTATTAGCCTCCTAGACTCACAAGCCTCACAGGAAAACTATTTCGAATTTGAGAATGGTCTGGTCGATATTATTTTTATCACGTGGTTTATGTCGCCAGATTAAATTAAGGGACTCCTAGATGAGTGGCTGCATAAAAAGATACCATGCATATGGGGTTACGCAAGGTATAAGTACACAAAGTGCATGCAGTCAAAAATAACAGCCTGGAAACTAGACTCCAAATTGAGGACCATTTGATCTAGAATGGGCTATTAATTTCATCTATATTCAGCGCTCAGTATGATCATACTGCCACTGGTGCGTTAAACAACCCAATGGGGTTCTTCGACGATGTTTGAAAGTGTCTACATTATATGAAGGCTTTTCGATAAAATAGGAAAGTTGGGTGTGTTTCGAAATGTTCCTTTGAATTCAATTCCTTTGCTGGGTTAAATGTAAACCGCACGCTGTCGTGAGTTTCCAATTTATTGTCAAGGAGTGATCAACCATGTATACATGACTTAATACTATAAGCTGTCATCTATTAGACTATTTGGGCTGTTCATGATCGGAAACTTCAAAGTTAGGAGAATACGAGCGTACAGAATATACTCTGCCGCCTTCTCATAGTTGGCTTGTAGTGATAGGGGCCTTGAGACGATATGATCCTATGACGCGTCGAAGCAACCAATTGTATAACTAACCTCGATTTTTAAGGTTAGAATTAAGCATATGAACGCTAAGCAAGATATAGGCTATTCTTTCATAATGTCTCATTATCCGCAATCATCGCGTCATGTACGCACACCTTAACATCCGGGAAGTCTATGCCCCTGAACATCCATAATTTCGGGTTATGACCATAATACGCCACTAGAAATCATCACAAAGAGATCACATATTATCGGATTGATCATTATATAATATGGGGCGCACGTACTGGTGATTCATCACGGTATTAGAGGGTGATGCCTATATATATTTAGATACTCGTTATTGAGTTAAGTCCATTCTATATAAGTAACTCAAGTCATTCTTACAAGAAACTATTTAACGCTATATACCCGCCATGCAATCTTTTCGAGCACTCAACTCAAGCTTCAAGATAAGCTCTTCTGGAACTAGAACTATTTCCACCACCATCACACGATTTTCAAGTATGGACAAGTCGCACGCTACAGGTGCTTCCAAGGTCCCTGGAAAGGTCCAGGAGAAAGTCCCGAAAGATGTAGAGGATAGTCTCCCGGATTCAGTAAGTTCCTGTTTGCCAGCATGCGTGTATGTAGGCCTTCTAACAGTTGAGTTAGATCCACCCTACCGGCCAGAATGCAGGCCAATCCACCAGCAAGACTCACGCAAAGGGAGGAGGCGAGGAGTCGATCCTACCTAAGAAGGTACAAGAGGCAGTCCCCGAGAGCATTGAAAGAGCTGTACCAAATGCTCTTCACAACACTGGAGATAAATGAATCTCGTAATGTGGCAGGCGTTGATATGTTAGGTTAGATCAGTTAATCTAGATGAGATGGCTCTTTGTCAAAGGGGCTTCTACCTAGGTACATCATTAATACCAAAACTTATCATTTTTACACTGTTATTTACCTAGTGATAAAAATTGAACGTATATATTATAGTAGTAGCCTTAAATTTGATTCCAAACGTGTATTGGAAACTCAATCTTTGGATCGTGAGTGGTGACGTGAGCTTAAAATATGGAAGCGATAAAACCCCACCAAAAAAGGAACGTACTTAATTTGGGGAATGGTAAACTGCGGGGCATTGATTTGTTCACATTAGAAGCTCGACTCGATTCTATTTGATCTTCTAGAACTTACCTCCAGACCTGTGCCACGACGTTTCAGTTACATTTTCGCTTTCCACTAGATATCCCGAGTGAAATTTTCTTTCATTTGGCATACGACCGAAACCTCGAGATATCCTCGTCTCACGCCCCTCTTCTCCAACAACCGCATTTCTCCCACCTCTCATTATCCGTCATGTCTTCCGCCGTAGTCTCTGCTGATGACGGACTCGAGCCGACACTGCAATCTATCCTCGACCAGAAGACGTTGCGATGGATCTTTGTTGGTGGTAAAGGAGGTGTAGGCAAGACGACAACCTCGTGTTCCTTGGCCATACAGCTTGCCAAGGTCCGCCGTTCCGTCCTGCTCATTTCTACCGATCCCGCCCACAACCTGTCGGACGCCTTTTCGCAAAAGTTCGGAAAGGAGGCGCGACTGATTGATGGCTTCACAAATCTAAGCGCTATGGAGATCGACCCGAACGGAAGTATCCAAGACCTATTAGCTGGACAAGGTGAAGAGACGGACAATTCGATGGGAGGTATGGGGGGCATGATGCAAGATCTAGCCTTCGCAGTAAGTAGAAATTACCATTGATATTTTCCGTTACTTAAGCTTACTAAGTACCTATTTACTCTAGATCCCCGGAATAGACGAGGCCATGTCCTTTGCAGAAGTCCTGAAGCAGGTCAAGTCGCTCTCGTACGAAGTCATCATCTTCGATACCGCACCCACCGGCCACACACTCCGATTCCTGCAGTTCCCCTCCGTCCTCGAGAAGGCTCTGGCCAAGATCTCTCAACTCTCCTCCCAATATGGCCCATTACTGAATGGCTTCCTCGGCAACCAAGGCACGCTTCCGAACGGCCAGAACCTGAATGAGATGATGGAAAAGCTAGAAGGTCTCCGCCAGACTATCTCCGAGGTCAACACGCAATTCAAGGACGAGAACTTGACAACCTTCGTATGCGTTTGCATAGCAGAATTCTTGAGTTTGTACGAGACGGAACGCATGATCCAGGAGCTCGCAAGCTACAGCATCGACACGCACTGCATCGTCGTGAATCAGTTACTGTTCCCGAAGCAAAGTAGCAACTGCGACCAATGCAACGCACGTCGAAAGATGCAGAAGAAATACTTAGATCAGATCGAAGAGCTGTATGACGAGTTCAACGTCGTCAGAATGCCGCTCTTGGTCGAGGAGGTCCGAGGCAAGGAGAGGCTGGAGAACTTTAGTGAGATGCTGGTCCATCCCTACGTGCCCCCCGAGTAACACCTAAGGTCGAGTTCATCGGATTTTTTAGGGTCTGGTAGCATGGCGTTTACATATCGGCTCGTTAGGGAGCCGTGTGCGATAATCGAGAAGCATTGAGGGTTCTGGCATGCAGGTCTAAGATGTGAAAGATAGTATGCCAGTTGGTTTCGCCCGAGTTGCGAGTTGTGGTCCTTGGCATTAATCCCAAAAGGGGATTGTCCTTCGTGGCATATTCAACGGCTCATATACATAGACGTAACCATAAACGAAACCATACATCGCATAATGTACTCGGCTTCAATGCGCGTAATACGAGGAGTTAGTTTGCTACAAGAAGTTCATGATTTATAATGAATAATCACATAAATTTGTATTTCTAAGACGTTTAGCAACAAGCTAAAGTGGTGTGTACATCACCTCCTATCTAGATCTAGTATGTAACCGATGCTGTTCCTTGACGGCGCGTAGTATCCATCTTCGGCCGTTCTCGGAAGTCTTCCTGACGAGTCATCACCTATACCTCGTCAAGATGCAGGCATCGCATGTTACGGATTTAATGATCTTAAGCCCGATTCTGAGTTTAAGCTCTTAAAAGCTATGATTCATGGTTTACTTCGATAAAAGCCTTGGGGGGTTTTTCTGGCATAGATGAAAACAGGCAGGCTTGCAGTATAAACACGTAAAGAACGTGAGTTCATCAAGCTATGCAACCCATCAAGGTCTACAACGGGCCACACGGCCAGGGCCCCAACCCTTGGAAAGTCATCTTCGTTCTTGAGGAACTTGGCCTGCCGTACGAAATCGTCTGGATCCCGTACCGCGACATCAAGTTCGAGCCGTATACCTCTCTAAATCCGAATGGACGGTTGCCAACGATCATCGACCCGAACAAGGGCGTGACGCTCTGGGAGTCTGGTGCTATTATAAACTACATCATAGCGACATACGATAAGGAGCTTAAGCTCACGTACGGCGATGACAGGTTCGAGGAGAAGTGGCTACTCCAGAGCTGGCTGATGTTTCAAATGAGTGGCCAAGGGCCTATGTTCGGGCAGAAGAGTACGTGGTTTAAGCGTTGACCTGTTGCCCAAGGAATAGGGATGGCTGGCTAACTATTAGTCGACGAATAGTGTGGTTCACCCACCTTCACATAGAGCAAAACATGCAGACAGCCATAGATCGTTATGGAGCCGAGGTCAGGCGCATCATGGGAGTCGTGGACGGCAGCCTGCGCAAGCAGAGGCAGATGCTTGGACTCGCCGCCGCGGACCCCGTCTGGCTCGTCGGCGACAAGTGCACCTACGCGGACCTCTCTTTCGTGTCCTGGAACACCCTCCTCGGCACCCTTTTCCCAGGAGACGCGCTGGACATCGAGAAGGAGTTCCCGGAATACTACCGCTGGAACGCCAACATCAGCAAGCGTCCAGCTACGAAGAAGGTGCTCGAGTTTAGGGAGAAGTGCATCCGGGATATGGTAGATACCGCTTCGGCGGTGGTCGAAAGACAGGCAGACGCGGCGAAAATGCCTACCTACGAGCCCTCTGTTGGTGTATGATCAATGATCATTACATCTGAGATAGGTATGAGGTCTCTAATGGTTCAAACTTGGGTGGATGTACATAATTATCCTTTGCTCCTGGATTTCTAGCCCGGTATATACATACTCAGCATCCTGAATAAGAATAATGACTAACAATCTGGAATTAGCAAGACACAGTAAGTACAGTGCTGATAACACATGGTGAGAGTTGCACTCGAGGAAGCTTACCGCTGTTTCCCCGCCATCACAGGGGTTCTTTAACGATTTGACATAGACAGCCTTTGTTATTCCGACAACCATAACTCGGAAAATTGAAGGCATTTTGACCTGATCAACTGCCAAGCCAAATTACCCATCACTCGCCAGAGAAATGCAGATGTTATCGGTTTTCGGGCGAATGATATCTATCTCTTTGCGGTGACAGGTGGGGCAACCACGTCTCAGGGGAAATAGTGGGCATTGCGTAGGGATTATGGCGGGGTAGGTAGCTCTTGGGACAGTTGTGTGAAGCTTTGAGATGAGCTTGTTTGGTAACATTTCACCGTTTCATCTTGACCTTATTTTTACGACCTACCTAGTATCTAACTACATATTTTTATCTATCTATTCTAAAAGTTGGCTATATACAAAAGTCTCTGAAGTGAAGTAAAGACGAGAAGACCTGGACAATAGAAGGAAAATTACACAAAATCTTCAACATGGCTGACGATATTCCCATCATCGACGCTCACATCCACCTTTTCCCTGAATCAGAGCTTGATACGCTGGCCTGGTGCACGCCGGAGCACCCATTGCGCAAACAGCACTCGCTAGAAGAGTACAAAGCTGCCAGTGAAGACTCCACGCCCAAGGGCTTCATCTTCGTGGAGACGGACCGGAAGAACGACCTAGAGGCCGGGGAGAAAGACGGCAGCGGCTGGAAGTACCCGCTACAGGAGGTCTCCTGGCTGAAGCGCATCATCACCGGCCAGCCGAAACCAGGGGAAGGCCACACCGAAGCCGACGCTTCGCTATGCGTAGCGTACATTCCCTGGGCGCCGCTGCCGAGCGGGGCCGCGGCCATGGAGAAGTACATCGACCTGGTGAAGCAGGAAGCCGGCGAGAGCTGGCCCAAGGTCAGGGGCTTCCGATACCTGCTGCAGGACAAGCCGAACGGGACTATGTTGACGGACAAGTTCATCGAGAGCCTGAAGCTGCTCGGCCGCAAGGGCTTCGTGTTCGACTTGGGCGTCGACCAACATAACCGCGGCAGGGCCCAGCTAGAAGAGGTCGTCGAGATGATTGACCGCGCCCACGAGGGCGTCCCCGAGGACCAGAAGGTCACGTTCATAATCAGTGAGTCCTGCCCCCCTCTACCCACATCCCAGGTCCTAGGATCACTTCGCCCCACTTTGTTTTACATGGTATTTCATTTCATTTCATTTCACTTGGCTAGGCTAGGCTAGGCTAGACTAACACCCCCCGGCGCAGACCACATGTGCAAGCCGGACCTCAGCATCTACCACACGCAGGCGAGCCCGTCGTACATCGCGTGGCGCACGGCCATCTTCACGCTGAGCAAGTGCAGCCGGACGTACGTGAAGCTGTCGGGCGGGTTCCCGGAGATGCCCGAGTCGCTGCGGCAGCGGCCCGCCGCCGACATCTTCGACGCCATCAGCCCGTGGCTCAGCGTCGTGCTGGCCGCCTTCGGCCCCGCGCGCATCATGTTCGCCAGCGACTGGCCCGTCTGCACCGTCGGCGTCGGCGACCAGGCCTGGCAAAAGTGGAAGAAGCTCGTCGACCGCCTCTGCTGGATGGCCTCCCTCGAGGACGCCGACAAGCGCATGATCTGGGCCGGCACCGCGCTGAAGGCGTACGGCATCGAGGACGCGTGATCGGCTTGGCGTGGCTTGGTGTGGTATTGGTATAAATAGACACGGAAGACTGAGTGGTGAAAAATGTCGATGTTACGTTTTGGCGTTGTTATGTGTGCGTATACAAAACATATTCCTAATCTTAGGTCCTAATGAAAAGGAGTCAGGAACTTGGTTTTTGAAGCGTATGAGGTTATTTGTGATGACATTGAAGTTGCAGACTTGAAATACCTGGTCTTGCTATTTTGTGATGTATATGCATCTTGGAAGTATTAAAGCCCCTTATATGAAGTCGCTCAAAAAAATAGGTGAGATGAGCACCATCAACGAAAGGGTTAAGCTCCTCCCACTAAAATCCTAATTTGACGGCGCGGGTTTACCATTTATATAAACGAGGTAAGATATTGATATTAAAGCATTACCTAACACGTTCATTATGGATCCATAGCAAGCAAGGTAGCATGTGTCCAA
Source organism: Hypoxylon fuscum (assembly GCA_022578945.1). Taxonomy (NCBI): domain Eukaryota; kingdom Fungi; phylum Ascomycota; class Sordariomycetes; order Xylariales; family Hypoxylaceae; genus Hypoxylon; species Hypoxylon fuscum. The sequence goes on from MU399984.1 coordinate 41,906, forward strand.
ATATATAATGCTATTAGTTTTTACGGTCTATTTAACCAAGTATATACCCCTTCTAGAGAACGCTATGAATGCCGTGATCCCATGCATGCCATCAACACTGCTCCTTACAGAAATGCCCAAAACAAGGCCATCATAGCCAACGAGTATATGAATCCGTTACTGAGTAGCATCTCTGCTCCACTAGTAGCCATGCCGCAGCAAGGGCGGTCGTAAGTGACATTGTTCATCTGAGCGGCTACTTCGAAGACGGAGCCTGCAAAGCCGCCCATGTTGTAGTAGTCCACGTTTAGGAAGTTGGGCGGCCGTCCCCAATCGCTGCGGCAGTTGTTGGCCGAGAGGCCGAGACTGCCGTCCCCCGTGACGTTGTTCGTCACGTTCAGCTCGGTCCGGGCGGGGACTAGCATGTCGGCTCCGAGGATGGAGAGCTCGATATTTAGGTTATGGTTGATCATGTACAGCCGGTTCTTGGCATCGTTTTCGGCCAGATTCGGTGGCCGCTGCACGGTACACGGGAATTTCTGGTCGACGGGGTCAAATGGAGTCTCCCACAGCTGCGAGAACTCGTCTAGCAGCCACGGATATGCCGTCTGGTTCGCCATGTAGTCCATGAACATTACGACTCGCTTGCCTCCCAAGACCATCTCGCTTAGCGTCGGCCAGTCATCCAAAGCCATAGGGATGAAGGGCGGGGTGTAGGCGTAGCGTAATATGCCAGTTGACTCGATGTACGGCGCATACAAGCTAGGAACAGAACTGTGTTGCTCCGTCAGCAATCCTGACTTTCAGGAGGATTAGAAAGAAGACCTACTAATTTCCGTTTCCTAATAAGATAGTAACAACATCATAAGGATGAGATGCCACCCAGCCCTTGACCTTGCTAAGCCAGTCGGTGATGGGCCCGGCGTCGAGGACATCGCAGCTCGTATGGCAGAAATGCGGCTCGTTTCCGCCCGTCGGCCACTGTATTTGCGCCTGGAGGAATCGTACACCGTCGTTGAGTTGGGCTATGACGTCGTACTGCTGGTTCGCTGCCAGATTGTTGGGCGTGATAAAGGGGGAGTTGTGACAAGCAACGTAGGTGATATTGCTATATTTTCGGCTGCAAAACTCTGCGTAGTTGTTGCACGGCTGCGTGTTGGTCACCGTCGGTGTAGCTGACGCAGTAGAAGTGAAGTTCCCTGATAGTGTTGTCGTCGTCGCAGCCGTGCCGGTCAAGAAAGTTACCGTGTTGCTCGACGAAGAACTGATTGTGGACCTAGTTATGTTGTCGGAACCTATAGTACTGGCCCCAATGTCAATCGACCCCAGGTCTGTTCCCACTGTTATCTGGGAAGAGTACGACTGATATAGACCGGTTGGTGTCGCGATCTCGCTGATAGTGAGTGTTGAACCGGTGACAGTAGTTCTTTCATCACTGATGGTGGTTTGTCCCAATACACCCGCCACCGCAGCCAGCAGCGGAAAGCTTCCGAACCGTGCCATGATGGCTATCCAGACTTAAAGGAAAGTAAGGCGTCCTCCGACGCGGGTATAGTTGTTAAAGCGTATCAAAGGCGAGGAACTATTCTGGCAGGGAAAAAAAGAAGAAAAAGGTTTATGCTAAATGCTCGTCGGGAAAACCTCACATGCAAGTTTGAAAGGAAAGGTTGAGATAAGATGACCTGATAAACCTGCCATGTTGCTACGGTAAAACCCTTGGTGGGCTGTAAGTACTTTCGAGTACTTCATGTCTACTTGCGTGTGGGTCGATGAGTTAAACGGAAGGCTGAGCTAATATTTATTAAGGTTTGTGTGGTGGATGATGAATGATCTCCAGCAGGTTTGCAGGGAACTTGTAGCTACGAAGGTCTAAACGCACGCGTACAATACATCAGTTGTCGTGTCAGCGTGTCCAGCGTGTCTTAAGCAGGCGCTAAAAATGATGTCAGCGGTGCCCCGTTCTGTGGATCAAAGGCTATTAGTCCCGATTTTCATTACCAAGCTGATCGGTCTGTCGGTATTAAAACCATTAAAATCTTTTCTAGCTTCCGTCGTCTGAGATGTTTAGGGGCTGTTTACATCTACATGTTCCTAAGAAGTTTGCCAAAAAACACTGCCACAAACAAAGACCGATGGCGGTAAGATTATGAAGGAAAATGGTCAGCCTGTTAGCTGACAGGTAGAATGATGTATGTAAAGCGCTCGATATCCTTGGTGAATCTATGTCTCATTGGTCACCAGAATTCAAACCTGGTGAGCTCGTCAGGCTCGCAGGCTCGTGTTTCAATGTTCCAAAACCTTCAGGCCTTTGCAGGCTGGCAGGTACCCAGTATCTGGTTCAGTGTTACGGTGTCCATATGGCCCACAAAAGCCGGCTTGGCATAGTGGCAGTGAGATCGTTGCCCGGCAGTCGGCATAAGTTGCATGGGTTTAATTGGTGCTAGTAGACCCTTGGTGGGGGCACCTGGCTTGGATGCTTCCCTGTTCACAAGCCTCGAGCTGAAGCTTGTTCCTGAAGTACTGTACTTCATCGGTACGTTTCTGATATCAATTACGAGATCCAATCAATGCCAAAAAATGGGACGATCCCTCCGGTTCAGATCAGGATCTATTCCCGGCCTTGCTGACCAGTTTGTCGATCTTGAGACGAGAAAATCAAAGCGGTTCTGTCTTGTTTTTATCTCACTCTTTCAACATCTTCACGTGCATGGTCCTTGTTAGAGTTGACTGTTTGTCGTCCTCAACGACCATTCTCCGCCTTTCAATTTGACTTGCATTTCCCGTCATTTCGTCAGATCTACCGAGTACCAAGCTTGTGGTCTAGGCTGGTTAAAACTGGAAGATACTGGTGTCGAATATGGCTTTCGGATCCCTTCCACGATTTCGAAAGCGAACGGCGACGTCGTCTTCTCCCGATGCTAACAAGGAAAGCCCCCGACCAAGTGTTGAAGATCCGACTGCCTTGAAGAGGGGAACGAGGACACGGCGCAATGCTATCATAGTATCATGTTTCTGCTATCTGGTTGCGGCCGTCTTCCTCATCTTGGTAAGACTTAGCTACTAAATATTTGCAATTGGATACGTCTAACCGCTTCGTATTATAGGTTGAGATAGGCAGCACGAACGGCAGCCGAGTCCTGGGCGACATCTACTTTTTTAAACTTGACCTTTCCGATATCCTTCCTCAGGCGGCGCCGACCAGCTTGACCTTGCAAAACTCGATCGCACGAACTCTAGGTCTCCATGATTTCTATCAGGTCGGCCTCTGGAATTTTTGCGAAGGATACGAAACCGAGTACGTGGTAACCCCAAATATTGTTAAGAGGACATATGGAATAGCTAACAGAAGGCTTAGTGGAATTACGTATTGTTCGACACCAACCAACCTCTATTGGTTCAACCCCGTGGAGATTCTGCTCGGCGAGCTCTTTGCTGGGGCATCGATTGCCTTGCCTTCCGATGTGAACGATATCCTGAACATCCTGCGCATCGCTTCAAATATCATGTTCGGCTTTTTCATAACTGGCCTCGTTCTAGACTTCGTTCTGATATTCCTTACCCCTATCGTCCTTTACTCCCGATGGTGGAGTCTCCTGCTCGGCTTCTTCGCCTTTCTTGCTACATTGCTAGTCCTAATAGCTACGGCCCTCGGTACAGCCATGTCTCTAATTTTCAAGTACGCCTTGACATCGCAAACCGATCTGAATGTCAATGCCGACGTCGGTGTGAAGATGTTTGCGTTCATGTGGATAGCTACCGCATTCACACTCCTCGCCTTCATCATCCACGCTAGTCTATGTTGTTGCTGTACATCGCGCCGGGACATGCGTACGGGGCGAAAAGGCGGGAAGCAACTTAACCAGGGCGCCGTCACAAACGAAAAGAACGAGAAGAAGGGGTTTAATCTGCCTACGTTTAAGAAGACAAGACCATCAAGTTAATGGGCGAGATCATGGAGGCAATTTGACTAGGTTTTGTTTTGGTAGTCCAACGAAGGAAGCACTTGCTCCATCCTTGGACAATTCATTATTATAGACTCAGGTTCCTAGGTAGTGACCAGCCAACAGCCGGCGTTCAAGATAGAATAATAATAGGGTATTTTCGGCAAGTCGATAAATAAATAGATGTGTTTAGCTACAAATAGGTATCGTCATAGTTTCTATGAGATACATTTTATTAAGTCAACAAGGTCTATATGTACCGCGCCTCTCTAAGTACATACATAATACCCCTTGATTTCTCAGCAAGGAATCATCTAGTCACCTTAAGGAACAGTACTACTGCCTAAGGAAATATCACCAGCTCGGTCAATTCTCGGGAATTGTCGAAAAGTACCTACCTAGGTGGGGCAAGAAGAGCTTTTTGACTCATATCACGTGCATCCCTCATCAATCCTTCTTAGTGCCTAAATTAGAGTGTCTGACTAATCTTTTTGGTTCACTTTAGGCCACCTCCACTTCTACGGTCCTTTCTCCCATTCACGTCAATCCTTTTCTCCTCTTTCAACCCGCAACCCATCTTCTGTTTATCACTCACCACCCTCGCATCAATTTCTCATCATCCATTTTCAACCTTTTCACCTCAACTCCCAGCTTTTTTCTGTTCTTGTCGCGGACAGCTATAATCGTGACCTGTAGTCATCTCTGCGAACGTTTCCACGTCTTCGAGTCGGCGCTTTAGGATAAACTCAAGACTTCATTTCTTCGCCTCTTCCGATCGCATCCCTTGACCATCTTTCGCCACGCCTTGCGACTCGCTTCCTAGAACTCGCGACGAACAATGATCAATCAGTCCATCGTGAACTAACCTATGCTCAGTGATCTTCTGGTGGGATAGGAAGGAGGTCTCGGGCTTTAAACAGACGAGATTGATTAAGGTCATTTGGGTCTGGTGTGGACATCGATCGGGATTTCTTACCTCTTCACTCGTCGAGTTGATTTGGTTGTTGAGCCCGCACTTTGGCTTTGTACATGGTTCTCCATTTTTTCTCTATTGGGGCATGAACACCCGTTCTTCTTTCAAGTACAAACTGAATTGATACCATCTCTATCTTGTTGCCAGTTGGTCCTTGAGAAAAAAAAAGCAAGAGAAAAGACGAACATCACCATAGCCGCAAACCTGCACAAGAAACATCAACAGGAATACAATCCCTTCTGAAGCTTGCGTGCGAGCGATCGACCTTCACAACTGCATTGCATACATTTCATTGGTTTCCTAGTATCGTCTCCTGTTCGAGACGTTGACAAGCTACTTATTACTACAACAAATCCTCTTCCCCATACCCTTCAATACTTTAGTGACGCCTAACCAGAGCAATTTCCACAATGACTTCGTCTGTGTACTTCAAGTTCAAGTCTCAGAAGGAGCCGTCTCGTGTTGAATTTGATGGTACTGGTATCTCGGTCTTCGAATTGAAGCGTGACATTATCGTAAAGAGTGGCCTTGGCGATGGTACCGACTTCGACCTAGCAATCTACACCGAAGATGGCAGCGAAGGTAATGACCTCTCTTCCAAACCACTCGGCAATAATACTGACAAGTTAACAGAATATGACGATGATACTACTATCATCCCTCGCTCCACTACGGTGGTCGCGCGTCGACTTCCCCCTCAGAAGCCAGGTGCTGGTCGAGGTGCTCGATATGTATCCGGAAAGATGCCGGCAAGCGCTAAGAATTCATCGCGACGAGAGAATGCGACGAAGGCCGCAAAGCCTGCGTCCACTGCTCTCAACCAAATGAACGCGGCAATGACTGAGGAGGAGCGCATGATGGCCATGTTCCAAGCACAGTCAGATCAGTGGAGTGCACAGCAGGAAGAGATGTCTCAGTAAGTTTTGTCATATGAAAACCATTATATTTCGGATACTAACATGATGCCAGCCAAACCGCGGTGTACAAGCCAGGCGCCAAGAAGGCTGCCAACGTGCCTGACCACGAACCCCCGAACGGTTATGTCTGCTATCGATGTGGACAGAAAGGACATTGGATTCAAGTCTGTCCTACTAACGACAACCCCGAGTTCGACAACCGTCCTCGTGTCAAGCGAACAACCGGAATCCCTCGTTCATTCTTGAAGACAGTCGACAAGTCTACACTCCAGCAGACTGGTGCTGATGGCGAGGAAGTCAAACCACCGGCTGGGGTCATGGTCAATGCGGATGGTGAATTTGTGATTGCAGAGCCTGATAAGGCTTCGTGGGACAAGTACCAGGCAAAGACAAAGTCATCAGCTGCCGCCCAGAAAGTAGCATCTGCTGGTGACAAGGAGCTTGAAGAGAATGGCCTGCTATGCACCATCGACAAGAGGATGTTCATAGATCCAATGAAGACCCCATGCTGTGAGAAGACGTATTGCAATGATTGCATCACCAACGCTCTCATTGAGAGCGACTTCGTTTGCCCAAGCTGTCAGCAAGATGGTGTACTCATCGATGACCTCAAACCAGATGATGAGACGTCTACTAAGATTCAAGCATACCTTAAAGAACGGGAGTCCTCTAAAGCAAAGGAACGATCAAAGAGTCCGCTCGCAGTGAAGTCTCCGTCGCAAGCCTCTTCCAATAACAAAGAGACCCCACCAGCAGACCCGAAGGGCCAGTCGACAGCTCCCGAGAAGACTAAATCGCCTACCCCATCATCAGCGGCTAGCAAGTCATCCTCCGGAGAGACTACACAGAAATCAGGTACCCCTGTTCTGCCATCAGGTTCCAGTGAGACACCTAAACCTCAGGATATGGCCTCCAAGAAACGACCGGCGGATGAGCTACTGGAGAATCCTAAGATTCCGAAAGGACCGAAGGCTATGCAGCGTGCACAGGAAGCCAAGGGCGTGCCGAACATGATGCCTCAAGGCATGAACGGCATGAACGGTCTAATGCCTAACATGATGCCGTTCCCTATGAACGGCTTCCCCCAGCCCAACATGAGCATGCCTCCTATGATGATGGGAATGAATCCCATGATGAACCCCATGATGGCTATGAATGGAATGTTCAACCCAGCGGCTTTCCAGGGCATGAACAATAACGGCATGTTTGGAGGAAACTTCGGAGGCATGAACGGCAATGGAATGGGTGGCATGAACGGTGCGAATATGAATGGTGGATTCAACCATCAGAGCCAGCAACCCCACAGACCTAACTTCACGACACCTAACAACGACAGCGACGCCTACTTCCGCAAACCCGTGAATCCCGGACGACATCAGAATCGTCAGCGTAGAGTCCGGCCCAGTGACTATAGGGAGCTGTAGGGCTCCTTCTACGAAACGCACATGTTTCTTAATGACCTCGTTCATGATACACGTGGCTACATCGACTTTCACCATGTTGACGACTTTCGCCACCTTTACGAATGTATATTATACGACTACTTTGCATTGCATCGTGACCCATGAGTTGGTCACCAGGCGTTCGGATCAGTTTTCATCACCATCGCACAGGGACATACGGACAAAAGAACAAAAGGTTCTGCAGAAATGAGGGAGTTAGGAGTTCGGTAACGGCCGTGGACTGCGAAAGCAGGATTGGCAAGCATGACCAGGGCAGGGGGACTGAATATGTAATTGGCTTGTTTTAGGCCGTACCTCAGCATCGGATGAATTGGCATGGACCTCAAATCATTGATCATTGATGGATAAGCCTGGATAGGCACCATGTAGGCAGACCAGTTGGCCGGGTCTCCTTCGGTTAGTTAGGTAGCAACGACGTAGGTCGCCCATCTACAAATCGACAACGACTTTGCTAGATCCCCTTCACAGTGCCAAAATGCGTTCTGATAGATAAATAATAAAAGTGACTTACACCCCAAACCAACGTAGAGCCAGGTGGTCTTCTAATGGAGATTGCATCATGTGACAATGTGATTCTCAAATCTGACTTGGGTGTTCTATCTCTGTACTCGTAAATTAGATGTACGGAATACCTTGTGATCTTGATAGTAACTTGGCATCTACGACAAGTGTCTTACCAAATGAATATCAATGTATGTGACTCCTTCGCCACTAGAGCAGACTTAAAGGATGACTACTTGCTACATAGTTTAAGCACTCAATGTCGTCGAATACCCCTTGCTAATATCACTGAGGGGAAGACATCATTCAATAGTTTGTAGACGAGCAGCTCCCATATTTCACTTGGCCATAATAGAAAGGGGACAACCGGCCTCGACGGTGGTGGGCATATTTTCGAACCAGAAATTGCGAAGCTTCGAAAACTCGGCTCTTGCTTGTCCTTAGAGTCGAGGAAGCTCCAAGTGGGGTTTGGACGAGGAATAAAGGTCAACAAGGCTAATTAAAAGCCAACAAGGCTAATTATCTCAAGCAGTCACAGTTCGAAGAGGCTCGTTTTAATTTCCATGAATAGATTCAATAGTCTTCTACCCACTTTTGCGGTGGCAGCTATATACTTGACAAGAGTTCTACCTCCGATTCCACCCATCCCATCTTTCTTTCCTTTGGAGGTAGATGGGTGACTATTTACAGCGGCTTGCCCGGACCTTCATAACAGGCCAGTCCGGCGCCACTTCATTGGCACTTTTGTAACATCCCCAGGAGCCGTCGTCGGTCGTTTCCCCCGGCAGACGGTCTCGCTGTGTTTCGCTAGAGCATGCTACCCCCTACTCTCGCCGGTGCGAGTAGAAAAGGGGCAGCAAGCGCTCCGGATGTATTGTTAGAAACATACGAAACAATCGCACGACTGCCATCGTCGGAAGACGAGGCGGTCGTGGGGGTCGTAGCATCGACCCAGGTGGGTGAGCGCACGGGGCGCGGCGGGCTCGGCTAGACAAGAGCCAGCTTGCAGTCAAGCCCGCCACAAGAAAAAACCCGCGCTGATGCAATGGAATAACTTTTGTCGGAGCAGAGCGAAGAACAAAAAAAGATTAGACGCTCGATGCCCGTTAATGAGCGAACAGCCACGATATCTCTGCTATCATCGGCCTTCTGACGTATTATTACTTTCTGACTGGTGGGACCCTCCGAGGGGCGCAAGTCTTCACGAGCGGACGACGATGCCGTGGCGGCGGGAGCTGGTGGGGACGTACTCGTCTTCGCCGCTGGAGCAGGAGCTCTCGTCGTCGCTGAATCCGCAGCGGGTGCCGCCGCAGTCGATCTTGACGCGGTCGCCCTTGCGGGTGATGCCGTAGCGCTCGCAGGTGCAGCTGCTGCAGTCCGAGGCGGGAGTGCTGTAGCCCGAGAGCGAAGAGCTGGGCGACGAGCTGTCCGAGCGGTAGGAGAGGCTGGAGCCGGACGAGGAGACGGGGGAGCTGGAGAAGTCGTTGATGTACTCCTCGTCCTCGAATCCGGTGCTGCCGAAGCGGGCAGTGAGCTCGTCGATGGACTCCTCGGTGAAGTCGGAGTCCAGGATGTGGCGGGTGGCGTGGGGCGACATGGGCTTGGGTGCAACGATCTGGGAGACGGACAGGGGGCGGCCCTTGGGAACGTCTACGGAGAGAGATCCGCGCTTGGATGATCGCTTCTCCCTGGATGAGGAAGAGGAGTGCTTTGACGAGCTCTTGCTGGAGCTGTGAGACTTGCTGGACTTGTCCTTGGGAACGTCAAGGATGTTCAGTTCCCGGCCGGTGGTGGGCTCGACAGTTGAGGCCTCGCTGGGGTTGTGTGCGACATGGTATCCGTCGATGATGTAGTAGTACCAGTATCGCTGGCCAGCTTCGAGGTTGCCCTGGAAGCGGAAAGTGCCCTTCCACGAACCGGACTTGCTGGAGGACTTGTCCTTAGAAAGGGGGATTTGGCCGACGTAGTTGTCCCAAGAACCAAGTAAATGGACGGACTTGACGCCAGAAGAAACGCGAAGAGAGAAAGACAGTTGGATGGTCGACATTGTGATTGATGTTATTATTGCAAAGATTGACGTTTCTGAAAAAAGTTTTCAAGGTACTTTGTGAGCAAGGAAAAGCTAGTTCTCGTTCTATTATGAGGTATTGGCGGTAGTGAATTAGTAGTTTAGTTGACCGGCAACTGGTGTTGAGTATGATTTTTTGGTTATTAGTTGGGTATTAGGAATCAAGAGCACAGCTCTATCAAACAAAAAAAGGGGAAGAAAAGGGGAATGGAGAAGAAACCAGAAACTAGCTTTTGGTGTTTGAGTGCTTGCCAAAGAAAAAAGAGAAGAAAGGAAAGAGGACAGAGGCAGGCTGGGAGGTATTATATAAATCGCGGCCGTATAGGAAGGCCGGGGTGTGGCCCAATATCTCGACCATCATATTACGGCTTCCAACCTGCGGTGCCAACAACCTCTCATCCGGCAAGAACTTGAGCACACGCTACGGTAGCTGGATGTGCGGGGCCGCCCATCTTGGATAGGATCGTGGCGTCTGTTTGGTTGGTAATGCACACCTACCTAGTTGGACGTAATGTAATGTCACTTGAGCACTCATCTCCCTAGTCCATTCCAGTCTTCGGTGCAGCGAACCTGATGGATGTCGTACTGCATGTTGGGCGGTTACGCGGTTGTAAAAACATGGGTACGTTGGTACAAGATGGGAAGAATAAATAGAAATTTGGCGGGCAACAAGGGTAAGCTAGTCGGAAAATGGGGATTCGGCGTCTAAGTCTCGACGATGATTGGCCGATAGCCACATGCCGGCAGCCAATGCTAGTCTTCGTTCATCACATATCACACATCTGTGTGCTGTGCAGCAGACGAATCAAAGAGGCAGAAACGCTCTCCTCTTCCAAGAAGCCCAGCACTATGTGTAGGCGGAGGACGACACTAGCTGCTATGCGGGTGGAAGGTCTTGACGAAGCGGCCTGGTAGCTCCATGTGGGCGAAGGCATATTTTTCTGCATTCACATCTGCAGGCCATCATGAGGTCTTCACTGGTGAATGATGCAGTCCACTCACTCACTCACTCATATTTAGGTAAACAAGTTTTGCAAAGAGATCGCACCACTTTGAAGAGGCGAGGTGGAATTGCAAGTTCAACAGGGCAAGACGTAAGCTAGAAAGTATTGAGCTGAAGCTTATCGCAGTACAAGGCCAATCGGCCAAAGTCTTAATGCGATTGGTTTACTTCCAAGCCAACTAGAGGGCCTCGCTCATGGGCCCTACTGCCCCGGATAGATGACTGCGGAAGAGGGGTTGGTAAGATTCCCTATCATCACACTGAAAGGATTCAACCAAATCTAGAATCTGAAAAACCTGAATTTGTTTCTGGGGATTAGATGGTTCGGCTCATTATCGCTGCTTAGCCGGGCGACGGAATCCACGTCGAGGTGAGCCTTATGCAGGTCACATCACTAGCTCCGGCGGGTAGGCGGACTCAGTCGCACAGCGAGTCCACCACGCGGTGCTGAAAGTCCGAGAGTAACGGACCATCTCGGTCTCATTCATCGGTGTCGCTTGCTTGATGGTTGCGGACGTCGTAAGTGTGCCAAGAGTCCTACGTAGGTGGTAATTTTGCCGTGTTTGCTTGCCAGCCCTACTACAGGGAAGAGAGACGATGGGTGAGACGATGGGTGATGAGAGCAGGGTCTAGGTATGATGTGGCCAAGGATGCAGAAAGCTGGGTCGGGAAAATCCTGAATAGTGCTAATGCAATATGCAGTATGCAATAACCAGCATCCCATGCATGAGCAGTCTTGTCCTCTGAATGGCCAGAGAGTCATCTGCCGTCACATGACTGTGCTTGGCATGGCGCGTGGATGCAATGCAGCAATATGCAGTTCGGCGATCCCACGCTTTGCTACTAGGACGGAAGAATTTGAATTACCACATAATACTGCACATACCCTCAGGGCTGGTGAAGCTGCATCCACATTAGCCAGTCCTAAGGTACACCAAGATCGACCGTAGATTGGAACTTCACTATACACGTTCCCACCCACCCTCTACCAGAACAGTGTTGCTAGTCCTATTCCCCTGGTAGGAAGCTCGCTAACGCGGCAATAAGTCTTGTGCGGTCTCATTGCAGCTCTTAGCGTTCTTCTGGCGCCTATTAATCCTTGCTATCCTTCTGGGCCGTTTAGTTGTTGTGAAGAGATTCTATCTCGGCTATAGATAAGTGCCTCGTGGACAAAGAATATGTACGCAGGGTGTCAATAAGCGCGTATTGACATATGCTAACGCATAGAAGTGTAATAGCCGGGCGATCCAGTGGGGCATCATGTCTGCAACGGATTCTTCCGTAGACGAGAGTCTCGTCAACTCAGTTACGGAGCATGTCAAGTCGTATATGGCAAACTACGACGGCTCGCACGACTTCAACCACATAGAGCGCGTCCTAGGACTTGCCAAATACATCCATGCCCACTCACCGGAAAACCCCGCGCGAGATCAGCAAGTTGTAGTCCTTAGTGCTCTTCTACATGATGTAGGGGACAAGAAGTATCTGAAGCCAGGCGAAGACTCTTCAACATTGGTATACGAGCTTCTCCTATCTTTGGGCGCCCCTGAACAACTCGCGAGACGAGTTCAGACAGTCTGTCTGGGCGTTAGTTACTCGAGCGAGATCAAGGATCCAGCTCGAGTTCAAGACCTTATCACATCTCACCCGGAGCTAGCTGTTGTTCAAGATGCTGACCGGCTCGATGCTATTGGGAGTATCGGGATTGGCAGGGTCTTCACCTTCACTGGCGCTAGGACAACACGGTCCATGGCAGACTCCATTGAGCATTTCCACGACAAGCTCTTAAAACTCGAGAGCATGATGAAGACAGATGTCGGACGAGAACTTGCCAAGGCGAGGACTGAGAGAATGCAAGAATTCCTCAAGTGGTGGGATGAGGAAGCAGCTTTCTCTAGTGGATCGTCCCCTCTAGCTTAAGAACAAATCAAAAGTCATCAACTCTTTCATTCGTGCATTATACACCATCGACTTTTCCAGTTCCAGTTTACCTAAGTCACAGTCCTCGTATTGAACTTAGCAACTTATTAAGATAGGAAGCCGCTGATGTCCTCAATGCAACCACCATCGCCTCCATACATTTAGCGTTCATTTTCAAGATATTATGGACTTACACTTTACCTCGAAATCCATGTTCAGCATCGAAAACCGACGACTTTAAGGGCGAGGCCTTGCTATAGCATCTTGTGTCCACTTCATCTTTCGTTCGTCGGTGCCTTTTCTTTTCGGTGACTTGGAAATGCGAGACATGCCATCTGGTATGGCCAGCGAAAGTCAAGAACTCCCATAGAAAGTGACCCCCAGTCAGAAATGCCCTTTAGGGTTCGTTAATGGCACAGGCCTAGACAGTCATCGTACCACGACCTGGCTCTGGCGCACGTGAAAGATGTTCTCCCGATTTAGGCTGCAGGCATTGCAAGACCGATATGGAGTCTAGTCGTTCATCTCATTGAATAACATAGCTCTTTTTAGTGGCTTCCTAACATGACTATCGCGAATGGTGGAGATACGAGACGGCAAAACACACTAGAAGGTGTCTCACATGGTTCTTTATACCATCTCGATCTCGTTTGGCGAAGGAAGGAAACAGGTATAGTAGGGATCCGCATCATGATACGATCGACAGGCACGAACCTTTGTGGGTGATGAAAGAACCGGCACGCTGGGAATTAGAGCTCAAGCCACTTTATAGATCATCACGTCTCGGCCACTTCGCACCTAAATTCCGCAACCGAATGTTGGGACGCGGTTCTACAATAAGGGACTAGAGAGAATTCAGACGAGATCTAATGCAAGGGATGCCCGAGTGAGCTGATCTTCTGATTAGAGCGACCAGGGAAATAGGGGAATAAGCAAAAGGACATAGGTACGTATTCTCCCTCTAATCGTTGATATGTTTCTTTCAGATTTCATAACTAAGAAAAGAACTTAGTAGTACTTTGGGAGGAAGTATATCTTACCTCATCTATAGCTCTTTACCTACCTACCTATCATCCAATATAAGGTTACGAGAATATTGTCTAGTAGGTCCGTAGTTGAGACAACGAGCCCGACAGTGTGGTCTTCTCAGAGACCAGTTGAAATTTCATACGTTTGCAGCCGCAGTGGATATCAGCCGTCTTCCCCGAAGACTATTGTGAATCTAAGCAATTGGAAGCCTTAGTCTGCAAGAACATGGACTAATAACTGGGCTCCCAAATGATCGGTAATGGTCTAGGGGAATGATGCCGTCAAAGAATCGAGATACCATCCAACTATCTAGAGACCCGAGCACGGCTTCTCAAAATCCGAAAGACATAGCGCCGTAGGTTCTTTGGCTCGGACTTAAGTTGCCGGCTTGCCGGTACCGAGCTAACTTTCCGAACAAAAAAGAAAATGCATCCCTCGATGTAGCAAAAAGACCCCCTTCGCAGATCTGGGCCTGATAGGTTAGGTGTGTCCTCCCAGAGAAACTAGCATGCCAGCGGCAGTAGCCCGCACCACAGCTATCGTCAATTAACTAGGAGGGGGGAGATAGATGAAGCAAAAGCAAGGTGCCTATCGATACTCTCCGTCGGAAATTCATCATTGTGATGACTGTATCATAATGGGAAGATCGAATTCGGGTCGCCTTTGTCCACCACCAACAACGAAGAAGTGAGACAAAATGTATATTCAGTCATATAATTACATTACTGTCTCCAATGCCAAAAATGGTGCTGCCAGCCAGCCACTTCTAGGCGACCCGTAAAGATAATTGTCGGTTGCCCGGTATGGACTTTAACGATACCCCGAACTACCGTGGCCATACCGAGATTGGTCTCAGCGCATGGCTCATTGGGTTCTCGACTCTATTCTACGGCCTCCGTCTCGTAGTCAGGGTATCCATGACGAAGTCTCCTGGACTTGACGATGGCATTGCAGGTATTGCCTACGTAAGTTCTTTTTTCCTAATGATGACAAACTGCGCTGCCTCAACTAGATACTGACTGACGTAGTTATTATTGCTTACGCACTCCATAATAGATATCCATTGTAAGTTCTTCACAGTATGCTGTACTAAACTCTACCGTACTGATTATCTTGGTAGCTGTATCGTTTGGCAGCGGCGCGCATATGGACACCATCCCAGAAGATCTTGCATCCAAATTCTTCGTTGTATGTACCAGTACTGCAATGCCACTACGCCAGAAACTAACTTGTTACTATAGTCGCTGGGTATCGAGACATTAATTTACTTCTGGGCGGTGGCCATGGTGAGATTTGCAATACTTGCCTTTCTACCTCGACTTACCCAAGATAGTAAGAAGCCAAGACCTAATTCGCGGATATGACCTGCTAAACTGTGCCTAGAAAGTATTATCTGGATCTCGTGGACTGTTGCTGTAGTTATCATCGCTCAAACTGTAACAGCATTTGTGTACAGACTCACTGAATGTACACCAGCAATGTAAGTCTCACCGTATCTCGAATACTGCGCACCACACGAGGCAAATACTGAATGATGCATCTAGAGATGTCTTCAAGCCTCCTAAAACGCCAGGACTACAATGTGTCGGAGTAGCTGCTAATAACATGATGTTGGTTGGGCACGGCGTGGCTGGCATTGTCATCGACGCGGCCCTTCTTCTCTTGCCCATCTGGGTGATCTGGAGCAAGATGATGTGGTCTAGGAAGACGCTTCAGATCATCATGATCTTGAGCGTTGGGATGTTTGCCGTCGTTACTGGGATTATACGCGTAGTCTTGATGAGGACAATGGACTTTTCTAATGACATGTGGGTTATACCCCTGAAAATTGAGGAGACTTATAGCTGGATCTAGAGCTGACATCCGAGTGTCCACAGAACCTACAAGATGCCATCCCTTGGCATCTGGACGAACCTCGAAGGCCACGTCGGCTTGTGGTGCGGCTGTTTCCCGGCATTGCAGCCCCTCCTGCGTATTATGCCAGGCAAGATTCGACGCAGCACGACGAATAGCAACGGCAATTACACAACATTTAAACAAGGCACACAGAGTAGACTTAGTAGGGTAAACGAGGGGTACCATAGAACGGGAAGCAGCGCTGGGGACGTGGACAACGATAGCCAGCGTGAGCTCTTTCTGTTGGAGATGTTGAAGACGGATGCGACCAAGCGAGACCGAGGCCGAGATGTATCTGCTGCATAATACTTAACTTTTCATTTGTTGGACCATGTAAGATCAGGGACATGAGAGAGATGCTCCTTGTCATCGCTCGCTTAGACTGACACTGCCACACGGATGCCCATTTCATTGTATCGCATAATATCTTATTTAATCTATTAACACTTCGAAGCCAATATGCAATTCTAATAATTCATCTGAACGCCACTGCGGGGTTGGACATGGAAGTCTTATATTCGTGGCGCTTGGAGCTATGCTGTATCCCGCGCAGCCTGCGCGGATGACGACAGCAATATCTGGGCAAGCAGGCGCTTCGACTTGCTCCGACTAGAACTGGTGAATTTATTTTGTAATTTGTCAAAGATTAGGCAAGATACTTGGCGATGCTGTTAAGGAAATGACTGGTCAAGATCAGACTCTTCAGCTTTAAAGAGTCTTTTACCCTGGTCGTCCGATGTTTAAAAATGATCATGTTGTGTTACAAATAAAGTCTTGCTCAGCGGAGAAGCCGAAATACATGACCCAATCAGTGAATTAGGTACCTCTTCAAGCACCTACACCTATCAAGCCTATCTTACGTAATGCGCAAGGGGTGATGTTTAAACTACCATCAAGAATTCGTCTTTAAACGGGATTGCTCCTCTCTCCTAAACACGATCAGCACCACCTGAATCTATCGATTCCAACCCCCACCGAGGCCGTTTTCTCGCAGCCGTGCTCTTGTATCTGTCAGCATTGTTGGTTAGTCTGATCTGACGGATGTAACCATAATATGCAGGCTGTCTTACATACGGACGAGGGTGGTCTAGCCGTTGCTTGTTGGTGCTACCAAACTCCAAATCTCACTGCTGACTTGCAGATGTGCGGAAACGAGAGGAAAACTGCGAAAGCCCGGGGGTGGGCAGGTCGCCGATAGGTAGGCTTAGCTTCGATATATTTTTTTTCCGCCGCGGGTTGCCAATCCATGGACTGGTTCGAATTGCGAAAGTATCGTGATCGCTGTTGACCTCTTTCCGTCTGTCCCTTTCGCTGTATTCATTTCTGCAAAGCTGTCGAAGCAAGCGAGCTTCTCCTCATCCGGTTTGATGGTTCCGTCTTGTCGACGTTGGTTTTCCTTCCGTAAACGTATAGAGTGAGGCATACCCTTTTACATGCGCAATTCGCCACTTGCTTCACGAGGCTGGCTGTTCCTCAACGGCCGTCGAACCTTCCACGATGTCGTGCAAAAGCATCGCCGTCATGGCCGTAGTGCTGCTCATCGCATCGCTCGCCAATGGCGCCATGGCTTTGGGATTTGAAAACTTCGGCGCCCTTGACAATGCGGCTCTGTTCCCCGAACCTGGCCACGCCAACCCCGGCTTCGGGCCGCGCTTGTTCATCAACGGGATGCCGCCGGTCCCTGCACTTCCGCCCGACAAGAGGAAGCGGCAGGAACCGATACAATGTGAACAAAACAAGCATAACTGCTTAGAGATCGGTCCCCTAGGGGCGGGGCTGTGTTGCGACAATGACCAGTACTGCTTCATAGACGCGGACTGGCAGCCGAAGTGCTGCGCGATAGGAGCGGGTTCTTGCGGCGGACCGTGCCCCGAGAGCGCCTTGTTTTGCAACGCTACCGTCACTACTACCACCACCCTCGCTACTTCGGCGACTATCACGGTCCTCCAGCAGACCAGTGTAGTTCCTACCTGCTGTGGCCGAAAATGCAGCAGCTCGTACTTCCTCTGCCAGGACAATTTCGGTGGACAGTGTTGCGCGTACGGGGCTCGCTGCGCATCGGGAAACTCTTGCCTGTTCACGCCCACAGCGACGTCCGTATCTACAATTGTGACACCTATCCCGCCGGGCTGCACGACGTCGCAGATCACCTGCACCGAGGGCGGCGGGTGCTGTAATTTCGGCAGCACCTGCTCCTCCACGGTGTTACCCGCGTCCACATCGCCAATTTGCGTGTCTAACCTGACAGTCGTGGATAGCGGTGGGCTCTCCGAGGGCGCTAGAGTTGGAATCGGCGTTGGCATCTCTGTAGGCGCCGCCATCGTCATCGGTGCTCTGACGTGGTTCTTCATCCATCGGCGGCGAGAAGCGAAGTCGCGCCGGGGAGACCCCACTCAGTCGGGATCCGGACGCGACGGCAGAGGCCGAGAGGAGGACCTTGTGGAACCTTTCATGCGAAACGGCCCCATGTCTGAGATAACGAGCCCGTCCACCGTGGTAGGCAGGCCGCGACTACACGAGACAGGACTCGCGTACGAATATTTTGGGCCGGATGCTGTCGCTGGTCCGTTTACGGACAGCAGCACAATCGGTAGAGGCCGGAGTACCGAGCCTAGGTCTAGTCCTGGGTTTACCGACCGAGGCGCTGTGCCTGCCACTGGTTATCCGGATGGCCCGAATGGGTTCATGCGGCCGGTCGAGCTTGATGCGGAGGGGAAGCCAAAGGAAGCGCCCGCGGAATTAGGGGAGGAGGGGGTGAGTGTCAATGAAAAGGCCTCAACAGCTACTAAGGAGGAGGAGGCGCATGGCCCTTTTGAGCTATACGGCAGTCCTGGGACTTCGCCCACACCGATGAACCCGGAGGAAGCAGAGCATCGCAGAACACAAGTCCTTTCACCTACACCTACACCCTCGCCTCCGCCTCCGCCGGAATCTAATCAGCAGGAAGAAAAGGGTGAACACAAGTGAGCTTACAAGAATTTCAGGGGAATAGGATGGAGCTTTGGGTATATTACTCATAGCCCTAGCTGTAATGTATAGGTACATGAGAATCCGACACGAATGAAATGAATGCGACTGCAATACCCTTGGTCTTTTTTTGAAGACGAACGCCTGCCTTTGCCTTTTTGTGCCTGAACGCCGAAACCGTGAATAGCAACATCATTCCACGCAAAAATAGCCGTAAAAACAGACAAGACCAAGACCTAACTCCGATTACCCTCCAGCTATTACGACTTTCCCTTCATAGGCCACTTTCAAACATGATCCTTGATGGTGCGACTTCCAAATCAGCTGACTAAAAACCAATGCCGTGAGAAAAAAAGAAAGGGTAGGATGTCTTGCGACGCAATTTAGGTAGTGATTGGACGAACTGAAATAGAGCTAGGTAGACCTTTGCCCTAGACCAGAACACCTCCGAACGGTGCGTTCTGTCGCAGATCTGCCACGAGCTCCTGGACGCTGTTAAGGTGGCGGCCGAGCAGAGCCTGCTTCTCTTCCTGGGTTCTGGTCTCGCCGTCGCCAGCGGATCGCGGACGTCCGCCGTTCTCGCCCTTACCCGGGCCTCCATTGGCGAACGAGAAGGCCTTAGCTAGCTTACTAGGACTACGCTGAAGCAGACCGGGCACAGAGTCGCGGGTTTGGGCACTGGGGATCGAGGGCACCTCGGGCATGAGGTAGAAGTACAGGAACTCGACGAGCTTGAGCTTGACGTCGCGGCTGGTGCTACGGCTACGGAAGAGCGAGGTCACGGTGAGCAGGCCGTCGAGATTCTCG
The DNA here is from genome assembly GCA_022578945.1 of Hypoxylon fuscum. Classification (NCBI taxonomy): domain Eukaryota; kingdom Fungi; phylum Ascomycota; class Sordariomycetes; order Xylariales; family Hypoxylaceae; genus Hypoxylon; species Hypoxylon fuscum. Next base: position 61,370 of record MU399984.1, read on the forward strand.
AAGGTGCGCGTGTTATGCGGCGTGTCGATGAGGGCTGTGACGAGGGTTACGATGGTCGAGGATTGAATTGCGGGGCAAAAGTCCGGCTCGAGGAGGTCGAGGAGGAGCTGTAGAATGGTAAGATTGGTAAGTAAGTGTACCTTGCAAGAAGAATGGAGGGGGACCAAGTGTACATTCATATACATCTCCCTCGAGAACAACGCCTTGCTAGGCGGGTGCAGTAGCATAACTCCCTGGAGCAGGTCCAGCGCAGAGAGAATTAGCAAGTCGTTAGAACCGTCGCCGCCTCGCGCCACCAGGCGATCGAGGGTGTTGACTAGGCGCATGGCGACGTTCCACTCGAAACCCTCCTGTAGCTTGAAGAACTCGTAAAAGGCGGGGTCTTTGGTGATCTCGTCGAGGGTTGGAGGTGGCGACTCTTCCTCTTGATCCAGTACGGGGGCATTGGGCATGGAAGATGCGCGGCGGTGCTTGCTCTGCGATCGCGGTTGCGATAGGCAGATGTTGGCGAGCAGACCTTCCACTTGGCGCAGACCCTTTCGGACCTTGGGGCCGTCGTAGGACGACAGGTTGTCGAAGGCGAGAGATAATAGGTTCTCCATTTTTGATATGTGGTTGTGTGGTGGATTTTTGAAAGTGTATGGTAAACGACGGGAACTGCTGCGATGCGACGGTGCAACAATTAGAGGAGTCAGGAATCAGGAATCGGGAATAAAAAGGGAAATCAAAAAAGAACGTCGAAGAAGCTTTTGACGATTATCGGACGTTGGTAAACTGTTAATACAAGTGAAAGAAGAGAAGAACTTGGGGGGTATCAAAATGGGACGATGTCCTGGTCTCGGAAAGAAATCAAAGAAGAAGAGAGAACGAAGCAGGATATTATGGTTTATGGTTCTTTTTTGGCTTTGTGATTCTTGATGCGATGGCCCGATTTGTACAAGGGTGGTGATGTTTGAGTGGGGAGCTACCGTTGACATGGCAACGGCGACGAACCTAAGGTTAACTTTGGGTACAGTACAGTACACCCCTTGTAATAATGTTAGTTTACTGTCCGAGCTTCTACTTTTATGCGTACTCTGAGATATGTATACCTCTATATTAAAATCAGTAACATTCTTCACAACGACAAGATAATAAGTTAGAAATTATTAAATAGCAAATTCTAGCATAAATATTACCATTGCTATCGAAGTTCCAAACCTTTTATACTTACCATATAACTGTTGAATATAATAATAATGCTTCTCGATACATCAGAGCCCCAGTGTAGATCGGTAGAAGCTCGGACAGGAAACTAACATTATTACAAGGGGTGTAGTGTACCTACATAGGTAGCGAGTAGTTTCTCTTTGGGCTCCAACTACCAATCTGCATGTAACCTGGCTTACAGCCTTAATGTCACTTTTATAGCAACAATAAGGCACCAAAGAAATTTAATATCTTCTCCATAAAATCGTATCTACATTTCACGTTGCATTATTAGAAGAAGCATTGATTTCTTTCAGTAGCTGAAACACAATATGTGTAGATCTGGTCAGGTACGAAGTCGATACTTGGCACACGATGTCAGATCAAAGGTAATGCGGGGTAAACCATCCAGATTCATAGGTCAGATTGTGTACTTTGTCCGTACCTATTTGCCTACGGGTTTCTCTTCATGACGTTCACGACATGTGAACACAGCTTCAACATCGAACGACCATCGTGCCTTCTCTTCCGCTGCCTACTACTATTAAATTTAGCTCATTTTTAACCTTTTATCGACATACTGTGCCAAGGTATCTATTTCCTTTAGAGGAGCTTGAACGTCAACATCAAGAAAGATTCATCTCTCAGCCTTACATACCTATCTAGTCGAGCTAGGTGTTGGTGTCGGCTAGCTGCGCAATCCATTGCACTGCGCCTCAACTTTGCTGGCAGTCGCCCGTGTCCAGGTAGTCAGTCAGTCAATTGATATTACTTGCATTTATATCTGTATGATATAAGCAATTGCTAGCCAATGCAAGCAACGGAAGCGGCATTCAGGTAGCAGTAGTCGGTAGACGCGTGTTGCCTCAGACACTTTCCCCACTACACCCGACACCACCTTAACAGGTACTGGTACAATACCTTAATTGCCTCGCCTCGTTGGAGCTTTGAGTTTTGCGCCTGCGCGGAGCTAGGCAACCATAAATCAAACTGTCACTGCCAGCTGTTCTCTGTTAGGGGCTTCCTTTCCCTGTTCCTCCCATCCCTCAAAACAAATCAAAGCCCCTCGTCAATTGCGGGAACCGTTGCGCGGCACCATGGTTCCTAACGCCAACAGCAGCGCTACATCTTTACAATCGCCAAACGCGATTCCTCCCAGAACCTCTTCAACAGGTTACACCGCTCCCTTTCCTCCCGCCAAATCTGTCCTACGACCTGTTCCAGAGTCAGACTGGCTCGGTCAGAACAATCGACAACGAAGAAGCTCGTCGACTACTGCTATTCCTCTAACAGGCATGCATGCTACCGGGCCTCAAGACCCTGTGCGCTATGAGACGGAAGATCTCAACTACGCTGCAAGAAAGACATGGACTGAGCAGAAGGAAAAGGTCCTGATGGGCCCCTTTGACTACATGTTTGCTCACCCCGGCAAAGATTTCCGTACGCTCATGGTCAATTCCTTCAATGCATGGCTTGAGGTGCCACAAGAAAGCTTGGACGTTATTACAAAAGTCGTCGGCATGCTGCATACCGCATCGTTACTTGTCGATGACGTAGAGGATAACTCCCTGCTACGAAGAGGCTTGCCCGTTGCCCATAGTATTTTCGGTACCGCGCAGACCTTAAACTCGGCCAATTATGTCTATTTCTGTGCTTTGCAAGAGTTGCAAAAACTAAAGAATCCAAAGGCCATCAATGTTTACATGGAAGAGTTGCTCAACCTGCATCGCGGCCAGGGCATGGACCTCTTCTGGCGGGACACTCTAACTTGCCCCACCGAAGACGAGTACCTGGAAATGGTCAGCAACAAGACCGGCGGACTCTTCCGTCTAGCCATCAAACTCATGCAAGCCGAGTCGGGCACACTCATTGACTGCGTGCCCCTCGTCAACCTCCTAGGAATCATCTTTCAAATCCAGGATGACTACAGGAACTTATCAAGCCCAGAATATGGCCAAAACAAAGGCCTCTGCGAAGATTTGACCGAAGGCAAATTCTCGTTCCTCATCATTCACAGCATCCGCTCCAACCCGTCGAATCTTCAGCTCCTGAACATTCTTAAGCAGAAGACAACGGACGATGAGGTCAAGCGATATGCTGTCAAGTATATGGAGAGCACAGGAAGCTTCGAGTACACTGAAAAGGTGGTGTCAATCTTGGTTGAGAGGGCGAGAAAAATAGCCGACGAGATGGACGACGGCAGAGGAAAGAGCACTGGCGTTCACAAAATCTTGGACAAGTTGGTGGTATGATGCCGCGGACGAATGGATTCCTTTGGGACTTTTGGTGAGGTCTTTTTAAAAAGAGGCAATGTTCATCCTATGCTGTTGGAGTAAGGGTCGGGCATGAGAGCGAGATAGTGTGACTTAGGATACCCTCATTTCCTTTTGCGAAACTTGAGCAATACAGAAGCGTTGTATTCTACATTTCTAGTAATATTCTACGAATAGCGGTTACTTTTGGAGTTCCATGGTTCCATTATAAGTTTCTTTTACGGGTGTAAATTTCAATGAGTTCATGTGTGAAGGTGTAATAAATTCAATTCGATCAGGCAACCCCCGGAATAGAACGCTGCAAGAAAGCAGGGCGGTATTATACACATGAGTTAAAAGATCTGGAAGGGTCGATCTCAAGCAGTACAATACCATGCGTGTTCGAATATAATGGTTAGCTAAGTAAATATGTGAGGATATCTTCAACAACCTACCTATCTTCTGCTACCCCTTAATGATGTACATTATCGTCATTATATTATGATAAACTAGTAAGTCCGCGAATGTAACTTGATAATAACACTGTACACAGTTTACTACTATATGATTAGTTCTTTACCCCAACTGGTGCTTTACTCAATTTTTTATATACGACAGCTTTTGTTTAGGAATATTTCAGGTGTATTAAAACAATAGAACATCAAAATTGTTCATGACCGATAGCTTTTGCATATAGATAGTAGAATGCTCCCCGACCGTCGCCCGCTTCTATTCCACGCAAACAAAAGACGTCTTGTACAAAGCATAAAGATCACAATCAAACTAAAGTTGGGTCGCCAGAACAATCTCATTACGAACAGAGTTTGAACCCACAAAGATACAGAAAAAGAAACCATCTTGACAACAATGGCGACCACCACTCCCGCTGATCTTATGATCTTCAATCGGCCCGAACAGCTCTTCCAGTCAGTATTGAAACAGGTACAAGACCCGGGGGACCATTTCAGGCTAGCCGTGACCTGTAGGACGATGGGGACAAGGCTAAACCAGTTAATCGTCGAAGATGTCCGGCGGCATCGAACGCATATCGAGGCTGACAACCACCCAGGCATGTACAAGGCGATTATAAGCTGGTGTTTCCGCAGCCGCCAACCGCTGCCTATATTGCAGAGCTTGGTCGAGATTTACGCTACGGAGTTCCCTGCATATCTGGAGAACGTTCCTAGGTCACGAGTCGCGACCTCTGCGATCGCTGCTGACTACCCTCCTGCACTGTCCCTTCTTATCCAGATGGGCCACACGCCCCCGGCGTCAGTTTCAGGCCGCAGATACATGACGCAAGCTCTGACATGGCATTCTACCCAGGTTGTCATCTGGCTAGTCATGGAAGGTGTTGACGTTGTGCCCTATTTGTATCGGCTCGAAAGAAGGAATATGTTACGACCAAACAACTTGTTATGGAGTTTCCTCGAGCAATATACGGATGCCCTTGACGGGTTCCTGCCAACGGAACCGGAACCCGAGGGACAAGAACCGCTGCTCAACCAACTCTTCTCCCTTCCAGAGTTTCTCTCGAACTTCATGCAGGGCGTTTCTCTTGAGATGAACCTTTTCCCTGTAGGATTCTCTCTCGAACTGGACGTAGGGTCTCTCTACCAAGTCAATCCCTTTCCCTTTCGCAATTTCTCTATCGCGTTAACCGACGACCCTATCTCCCCTTACGAGATGCTCATGAAAGCGAGGCGGGGTCTCTCTCTTGGCTCATAATTACTTGTAACCATGGTTTCGTGCTGAAAGGAATACACATCGGTAAATCGACGAAGGCAAGTAAAGTGTCATTTTCACGTTAGGTAAGTACCTGTAAGTGAAAGTTTTTCATAGAAATACCATTTGTCCATTCCTTACGATAAATTTTTGATAAGTGATTTCGAGATTTCCCCCTGCATTGTTAATAGAGAACTATGAAATTTGAAACTTGAGGTGGACACAAAAAAATTCAAATCCCATAAATGACCTCAAACCCATATAGGAAAATGTATGCATATAGCTCTAAAGCGTATACCGATATTTGGACCATGTATTCAAACTTCCAAGAAAACCCGAAGCCCAAGAGAAGGGTGAAAAGGGGGACTGGTGGGATTAGAAGAGAAAATAGGTAAAATGGATCATGCAACCCGAGGGAGAAGATCTCGTCATCTCCTGACTTGCACCGTGAATCTAGCGACTTCCCTCCCACTCAACCTTCCTCTTTAACGAAGGCATTTTGTCCCGCCTAGTTCCTTCAAGCCCAGATATTATCACAGATAATGCTTTGTCTTCCGCGCAGGTCTTCAGTGCACAATTCAAACAACCGTTCTGTATTACTGGGAACATATGCATATAGATGATTGAGCTGAAGAACCTGGAAACTTCGTTGACTTGTGGACCGATAATAAGAGGTTCACCGGAGTCGAGGACTGTTATTTCCCCTGGCTCAAATGATTCGAAGGGTTGTATGCTACGGTCCGTGACTGCTCTGAGTTCACTTTCGACAGGAACGGCCTGGTTGCATTGGCATTCGGAAAGTGTACACCATTGGGAAGACGTAACATAATCTAGAGGCAGTATATGACTAAAGGCACCGTCTATATACACTACCGCAACGACGCTACTAGCATCACGCTCATAATTTGGGCGATTTTCCATAATAATATCGCACTGGAGGGTTGGTTTGTTGGTCAATTTCATTTTTCGCCGCATGATGGCAGACTCTACAGTTCCTGCCTTGACCCAACCGCCCTGATCAGCCGGAATGCCCATGATAGGTATGTTGTACAAAGTGAGCGGCTTCAGTTTCTCCGGGGGCAGATCAGAGTATAGGGCTCTTTCGAAAATTGGCGTGAGCAGCAATCCTTGTTGGGCATTCCAGTAACCGATAGTATTATTTGTGCTGCGCGGGATATTCCAACTTTCAGGCGTAAGACCAGCGAATCTAATTGCGCAAAGCTCGATCACACATCTTGGTTCAAGTCCTTTGTCTTTATCCAAACCGAGCAGGTCCCCAAAGAGTCTGTTACAGTAGCTGAAATACCCGTTGAGGCCTTGACCTACAGGGGTTCTAATAAGCGATCCGGGAGGTAGGTTGACGAGTGATATAACGATCCTATCCAAAGCACCAATTATAACGCCAAACACATGCCCTAGCTTCCCAGAATTTACCTCGGGGTCCGACAGTCTAGTCACGAAAGGTGCCTCCTAGTTTTTGTAAGTTTTAAGCTCGCCATCTAGTACCTTCCAGTCATAGAACGCTAAGAGGGTTACTTAGTAAAGGTAAAAGGACTTCGTAGTATTACGATATAGACCCTTGCGGCATGGTGAAGCTATACCAATATTGAGCATGGCAACCCCCAAGCACCGATTTATAATTACCTACCTAGGTACTTACGTAGCAGTATCAGGGATATTCTTTCTCTTGACCAGCCTCACCCAGCGTCTGCGTCTCCATTCACCTCTCCTGCCATCCCCATCCTCGCCCTCTTCCCAACTCGGCTTCAGCGGCGGCGCCTTGCCCTTCCCCTTCGCCGGAGCAGGCGGTTCGGCGACGCCGACCTTGTCCGCCGCCTGCTCGTCGTAGATATCGTAGACCCATCTTTCGCCCTCGGTCTCGACCTCGACGCCCGTGATGATGCGCTCCTCGACCCACTCGCGGCTCCAGAGGTCCAGCGCCCACTTCTTCTCGCTCCACTCCCAGCCCTGCGGCGGCAGCACGTCCTCGAAGAACCGCGTGCCCACCGGCCTAGCGCCGACGAGGCGCCCCGCCGATAACGGGTCGTACGGCGACGCGCTAAAGAGCCACGGCTCCCACTCGGCGGCGCTCGACAAGCGCTGCAACTCGAAGATCTCGACCTCCCTGGTTTCCGGCGCGTTGTCGAGTATGACATCGCGCTCGACCCACTTCTCCACCCAGCCCCTGGCCTTCTCTTCTTGCGGGTGTATGTGTTTCTCATGCGCGGTCTGGAGCCGGCGCTGGATGGCGGGATGGCCCATACACGTGACGGCCCAGCCTAGCGTCAAAAAGATTAATCGCCAGGGCAGCACGTTTGCTGCAATGCTCATGAAGAGACATGCAGCGAACAGGGCGACGAATAGGGCGCTGCTTAGGGCGTCGTCGCTGAAGTTCGTCCGTGGCACGACTAGTTTTATGATGCCGTCATGGAGCTGGCTGAAGTCCTCCATACTATTTTGTAGGTCCCTCATATTGCGGAAAAAGTCCCGACTCAGCTCCTTGACGGGCTTGACTGTGATGGCGGGGGCTAGCGGCGGCCCATGCGGCGAGTACCCTATTGCCTGCTCACTAGTCAAACTGAACTCGACTGCCGGGTGGCGGGCGACGAAGCTCGGCACTAGGACGCCGATGAGGAGGATTGTTAGTGGCAAGAGCGGGAGGAGATAGGGGTCCAGGCAGACGAATGTGTAGATGGCGAGAAAAGAAAGCGTATGCGTAGGCCGCTTCCACGAAAGCAGGCGGATGACGCGGGCTTGAAACACGAAGACAACCCCTATACGGGCGTTGAAGCGGCGGAAATTATTTGACATGGTGGTCAGGTTGAAGTTGGGACGCACGACCCCGGGGCTGCCGCCCTTCTGGGGTTCATCCTGCGGGATCTGGGCATCGTCCAGCGGCACCACCTGGGCCAACAACTTCTCGACTAGCTGGTCTTGGAACCTGGCCTTCTCCTTGAAAGCCGAGAAACGCCCCCGGAGACCCTTACGCCGGTTCGACGGAGTCTCGGAATCGGAGTGCTCTGACGGGGTGCGCGGCCTGGGCGGCGTAGACCCGTCCAGGACAATAGTCGGGATAGGATCGTCGCGGTTCACGAAGACGTCCGGACTGAAGTCCTCCATCTTGTCTATCCTGGCCTTGTGCTCCACGTGCTATGATGTTTCTAGAATGTCCTATTTGCTTGCGTCGTGCTCGGCTTTGCGATGACGTAAGACGATGACACAAGGGAGCTTTAAGAGGGCTTCAACTTCAGCCAAGTTGGCCTCGTAGGCTTTAATGAGACTGTATCATTATATCCAGTCAGGATACAGTATCACCGTGGCGCTGACATGGACGGATATGAAATGTGATGAAGTATTTAGGTAAGGTAGAAAAGTGAATGGATCACATGTTAAAGCTGCCTAGCAACCTAGGAGATATGAAGTCCGGCGTTCCTCACTGGATGACGTTACCTAATAGGTGGTATTATTAGCGTATCGATAACAGGTGGGTCGGATACAGAGCACTAGCAAATAGCGGGGCATAGAATGAGCCATATAACTTAATCCGCTAAAATAATAAAACCCCCCCTCCGACTTACTTATTTCTATATTAGGTAGTTAAGGAATCCATACTTTTTTATTTATTTATTTATTTATTTTATTTATTTATTTTATATAATATAATAAATTATAATAAAATAATATTATATTAAATATATTATTA
>MU399985.1:0-70102 GCA_022578945.1 Hypoxylon fuscum
TAATTTAATATAAAATTTATTAAATTTTATTAATTTTTTTAATATTAATAATATTAATAATAATAATTATATAATTATAATTATAATTATAATTATAATTATAATTATAATTATAATTATTTAAAATAATAATATTAAATAATATTATTAATATTATATAATAAATAATAATAATAACAAGGTTAATAATACCTTTAATTTTACTTATTTCCTTATTCGAATATCGATATCTTCGTTTATACTAATACATTAATACACCCATTATTACACCCACTTTACTAAAGGCCTACTTAATACACTTAACGAAAGGCTTTAGTATAGTATATTACATCCACTACACCAAAGCCTTTAGTGTAGTAGGTGTAGTGGTTCCCGACACTGGCTGATATTGTGCCCAATTGCCGCCCCTATTCCCCCCTATCACCTAAAAGAAATTTAGAGCGAGTGAATATGCATACAACGCTGTCTGCCCCGTCCAATACACATAGCCCCCCCAAAATTAGATATTTCCAAAACGAAATTACTTCTTTTTTACCTGGAAGTCGGTCATAAATGTCCATAATACCTAGTAGGATGCAGGTAGATGGTGGGTATATCGTTCCAAAGATATGTAACAAACAAATAAATATTCCAAAAATCGTCCTGATATCACCAGTTGTATCACCAATAGGCACCATCAATATGATTCGCAACTCCTCTTACATGACGATACATTTCTTCTCCTTCGTCTGGCTGCGGGGCGCCGCTTGCGCCCATGTTACGTCGGTCCACTCTTCGTTATTATTCTTCTTCCTCCTGCCCATCCATCCTCGGGCCCTGGCATCGCGTATATTCTTCAGTGCGCCTCTCCTCGCACGGCTCTGCCGTCGAGTCAGGCTCGTGTGATGGCGTAGTGACGTCGAAGTGAGTCCTGAGGAAGGTGGCCCTGGTGGTGGATAATTGTGCGGCTCTCCAACGCTGGAAATAGTCTCCAGACGCTCGACTGTAGGTCGCAATAAATGGGCCCCTGATATAGGTCGAGGATGGCGAGGAACTGGAGCGTGCAATACGGGTTCCACAGGCCGTCCACGCATATCTGGTTGGCCGGGTGTATCGTACGCACCTGTCACCCCCGTTGGTGTGCTAATGATAAGTGGTTGGTCGGGGACCGGCGGCGGGGCTTGGATTTCAGGGATTCCGCTATATCGTCGCGAGTCCCGAGGCTGACCATTGCGACTGCCCACGGGTACGCGCGGGAACTGGAAGCTGCCCGACGCAGGTCGAGGCGCACCAAAACTGTCCTGTCTCCTGTGTAGACGCGCCAATTGGTCTGGATGCGGCGCAGGGGGTAGAGATGCTGCTATAATATCGGCATTACTCTGATGTGTCGCAGGCGCAGATCGAGGATAGCCGTTTAGAGTAGCTAAGGAGTCTGAATCTGACGACGGAGGCGCCCTTGGCCAAGTATGCGAGTTCGGGATTCTGGGGGCAATTGGGCTCCCATCGCTTGGCCCATTGTTCCATCTAGGGGCATTGACCATGGATGAAGGGGTAGAGGAGTTAAATGTAGATGGATGAGCCGAGCCTGGGCGAGAATCCACCATGGTGTCATTTGATCGAGGCGATGCTGGTGTGTGGTATTCAGTCGCCGAGCTTTGCGCTCCGGCTGACAGCTGATATGGACTAGGTCGTTCCGGGGTCACATTAGGCATAATCGTGCCCTCAGAGACGTGGGATACGTGAGAGCTTGTAGCTTGGGGAGGTGATCCGACCGGAGAGACATCGTAGATATCGTCGTAGTCATCTACTATACGGGGCTGGCTATGTTGTGACAAAGGTGGGCTCGAAATGGGTCTGTGTGTCGACCATCCCACTGTCCCTGTTGGCGCAGCGGATCGGCTAGCATTTGCATAACCACTTGCGGCCATCGGTTGCGGAATATGAGGAATCCAAGACATACGAGATCCCCATTCGCCTATAGGAGAGGTCTGAAGGCGCGGTAATTCTGGACGACCAGAATTCGGCACAGGGGGCGCTTGCGGTAGTGGGGGAACGGGTGGAATAGATGATGGAAGAGGAGGGACGGGAGGGATGGCATCAGTACTGCCTGGCGCAAGACCGACACCAGGAATGGCCGAGTGGCGCAAGAAGGCAGGCAAATCACCAGGGTCGTCCTTGCTATATGGAGGAGGGGGAGGCACCCAATTATCGGCATCACTCTCGTGGGGATGTTCCGCCCTACCATCAGCGCGCCTATACTGAACTGGACCAGCGACGGCCGGTTGTGGATTCCGGCGGCGATTAACGGCAGCAGCAGTTGCGGCGCGACGTAGGGTCGTTTGAGATCGTGGATTCGCATGGGCGTATGGAGCGTCTAAAGCCTCTTGGGCTTCCTCTAAGGAGACGCCTTCAGGCTCATCGAGCCCTACGGCGTGGGAGCCACGTCGTGCCGTCGCCATAGGTCGGGGCACCAAAGGATCTTCTAGATCGTCGTTGTACGAAGTCGATGGCCGAAGTAGAGTATCAACTTGACGAAATGGTGTCGCAGTCGCAGACATCATACTGTTCCGGTTGTTCCCTCTCCGCTGCGCAACTGTTCTCCGCCTGACAATAGCCACTTCAGTATCAATATCGCGGTGCTCTTCTTCCAGAACTTCAGCTTCGTTTGTACCAACTTCAATAGTAATTTCTTCCTCAGCGCCGTTCTCTGGGCTGTAATTAAAATCTAGTATCGTGACTCTTCCTCCATCCACAAAATCGATTCCGTCTTCCTCGGTTACGAGTTTTGAAGGCGTAATACCCCGGGCAGCAACGATTAGGCGTTCTTCAAAAGAAGTATCCCCAAAGCCGGAAACCCATTTGACAGTGCTCACGCCAGTCATCTGCGTAATCCTGCGCCCGCCTACAAAAGTATTGCGGAACTTGTCACAAAGCATCTGCCACTGAGGGGTCCTGGTACCGTCTACCTCCTGCACTCGGGATGGGGAGCGCACCGAAACCCCGCTGTTCATGCGGTTTAATACCGGCGGTGCATTTGGATCGGATGGTGCATGGTTGCCTTCCGGAACAGCCTCTAGATCTTCAGGTACACCGTATAACCAGATATCCTTTCCTTCGAAGCCAGCCGAGACAAGATCTCCCTGGTAATTAGCAGCGGGTAAGGTACTCGGCAACAGGGGGCCAGGTGAACAAGTAGTTGGGACGGGCCCGGTGAAATAGGTCGTTCCATTGCGAAGGTCATCTATCCGCACAGCACGGAACGTCTCAAAACTTCTATCGTAGGTGAAGGTCCAGGTGGCCTCCATAGAACTTGATTCCTGCAACAGCACAGCGTGGCTACAATCTCGGCTAGTATTCGGGAAGAGTATAGAAGTAGTCCATAGCGCACTAATGTTACTCTCTTCGGACATTTGATTCCCGGGATCGTAATACGGAGCGGTTAGGATAACCGTATTTGGTGTGTGCGATGTCGTCGTCGTTCCTAATAGCTGCGTTCCATCGAACGAGAAGGCAAGAGAATCCACGCCGTCGCATTTGACTGCTCTGCGATCCGTCGGTAGAGCCCCAGGACCAATGGATGATACCTCGATGCCACCTTCGTATGCAGCGGCCAAGACAGTGCCACAAGGGGATAAAGCAATGGCGCGAGGAGTGTGGTCCAAAATAAGTGATCGTGTCCGGCGGGGAGGAACTTTGCCCAAGTCGTATATATCGACCTGCATGTCAGTCGACAAGACCGCTAAAAGACTACCATCGTCTAAAATGCATGCAGCTGCCGGACGGCGCAGTATCTTAAACTCGCGCTTAACAGCCAGCTCAGGTTCCCTAACGTCGAGGACGAAGATTCGGGATGAATTATACGCGAGTAGACGATGGCCCCTAGGGGATGGACTAAATTGTACCCCCTCGCCGCCAGGTGCCGAGGAGGACCCGATGCAATTCGAAACCAGCTTTATCGTAGTGGTCTTAGGTCGTAGATATGCTTCGAAGAGATTCCTCTTGACCTCGCGCGCAAATAGGCGGCGCAGATTCGGCAGGTTATCGCCATCCTTAGTTGCGACAGGCACGGCACTGTGACTAGCAGCGTAGGATTCGCACCGCGAAAGGTGATATGCATAAAGATGGGCTTGCTGAGAAACGCGTCTCCATTTCGAATTTAGGAGGACGAGAGATGCAAACGAGTCAGGGTCCGTCAATTGAAGTATCCTGTAGCAAGAGCTTGTCAACCCCCTATGCTTAGAATGTTAGTAGTAGTAAAAGAACCTACTGCTCGACGATCTCGTCGGGAAGTCTGTCAAAGGCCGAAGGCGAATGCTTTTCGCTCGACGTGATGGGCTTTTCGTCCAAACTGGACAGTTGAGTTGCGGACATCACAGATCGGCGGTGCTAGCCTTAGACGGAACAGTAGCAAGGTAAAAGTGAAGACTTGGCGATATCTCGAAATCGTGCTATGCCATGGTTCGATGGAGGTGTAATTTGCATAGTCGCATTCTTGTTTCCAAGTAGTATTTCCAAGTAGAAGGGAGATCGGGATGGCCGATCCTGGTAGGCGTTCTCGTCTCTCGGACCGTGCTGTTGCACAAGTTGAGATAGCTTAAGCGGGGAGCCAATGAAAATAGCAAGAGGCAAGATGTGACAAAGAGAATCAAGGTGACGCGGCAGATTGACGCTGGGGTTAATGGTAGGATGAGAATGGTATTGTATACTTTGACTTTGAAGGTGCTGGGGCGGAGTACCAATATTAGTCGGGACGGTGCAGGTTGTCAGCTCTCTCCATCCGAACGTGCTAACGGTTCTAGCCTAGCCTTGTTCCGTTAGGTACCTACCCTGCTACTACCCTGTCAGCCTGTGTGCTTCTTGAAATGTGCCTAATTTAGGCGATGCGCCGGCACTCCGTAGTATTAGAAGGTGCCCCCCAATCATCCCCTCACCATCACACCTAAAAACCCAGCTGAAACTAAACAGTCTACCTGTAGAAATACTAAATCTTGCCACTCTGACTATTGTTTTTCTTCTTCTTTCATTGCAGCTTACCAACATATCTCTCGTATCTGTTCAACTGGTTGTTTATACCATGTATGTCTGACTTTGGTATTGCACAGTACCTAAGTACCTTAGCACAAATCCACAACCTCGGCTCCAACGTTACAGAAAGGAGAAGAAATGTTACACGCAAAGAAATTTGTTTCGACAATGCTGAATCTTGACCAATAGTCCCACCTGTCTGCCTGGCGATCTCGGGTACATATATTTCTTGGCAGAAATCCGGAGATACCTACATGTACACACCAGATGATTATGTAGGTCACAAAGTGGGGTTCTCTCCGCGATACATAAAACTTACAAGGTAGAGGCTCGAATTGAAACAACCTTATTATCACTTCGCAATGCGGATCGATACTCCTGATCAGCATCCTAGTCGACTCGGGATGAAATGCTCAGGTATTCACATGGCCGAAACAGTTGTGACTTACGTACGCCGCGCAGAAGACGTCGTAACCTAGAAAAATCAGAAGCGCTAACTCCTGCGGGTAAGAAATACACAGTACGATCCAGCCAACCAACTGCCCACAAACGGCTAGCTATCTGCTGTTCTATTTTTGGTCTTTTTGGCCCGGAAGGTTACATGTACTTGCACCCTCAGAACTTTAAAACCAGCTGTCAAAATGTAAGACCTAAACCCTCAAATTTTCGAGATGCGGTTGCACATAATCAGACTTACTATTACTCTTGCGTCTACGTACACGTAGTCAGTTATCATCGTATGATTGATTGATTGAGTCTTGCTTTTTGCTCTATACTTCGTATCTTCCAAGACGCTTGCTCGCTTACATATGTAGTGAAGGACTCACTGATCCCGGCCAGTTGGCATTTACCATGTGTACGGATAACAAGCGCGGAGCGACGATGTGACATGGGCATGCGTCTCCTGTCAAGGCTGCCCTGCAATCCGCCGAGATTACTCCTCTGAAACCACTATGCCAAACCCAAATGACGTATAAAAACCGAGCAGTCGAAATATGGAAGAAGAAAAAGAAATCGTTTTAACTCCAGGCATCTATCTACATAAGCCGATGCAAAGTAAGACAGCTGACAGGTAATCGTGAATAGGGGTCTAGTGCCAAATTATGTAACCATGTACCTCCGGATTTACCGTTAGCCGTTTTAGGCCAGGTCAGGTCCAGGACCGGCCTCTTCGGATGGCTTGATGATGTCAAGCTCTGCACCCAATTTCATCGTTCAAAACCTTGACGTACAACCATTTTGAGCATTTCGAATCGATCAAGATAGCTAATTGAACGCTTCCGAGCGAGAATATCAGCTCAATTATTATTAGATCTTGTAAACAAAAAGAGGCAACTCGACACTCCCGAAGCTCCTAAACTTATAGTCAGCAATAGAAGTTTATTTTCACTATGGCCACCACTAAGTGCAATACCCTCAACGTCTCTACAAGAGACGTTGCAGGATACCTCCCCATCGAGAATTATGGTATGATTGGAAACATGAGAACATGTGCATTGGTAAGCATGGATGGGAGTGTAGGTAGGTACAAGATCCTTTTCACCAGATCGAAAGTTCAGAGACTAACGGGAGAGCAATGCGCTCCAATCAGATTTCATGTGCTGGTGGGTTTTTCCTATTGTAACATGTCCGGGATCTCTGCTCAGCCTTGGCTCTCTTCCCTGACATCCCGCAAAGGGGAAAAGGTGCTATTATGTCAGAGGCATTGGGGATCAAGGTGCTCTGTATTAGGGCTCGACAACTTCGATCCCAATAGAGAAGTAGAACCTAGCTAATAGCTAGAACATGAGCTAAGTTTAGTCATAGGCCAGACTTTGACTCGCCATCTATATTCTGTCGTCTTCTTGACAAGGATAAGGGGGGCTACTTCAGCATTGCTCCCCCTGAACCCGCATCTTGCACAACTAAACAGCAATATCTTCCGTCCGCAGCCATCCTCCAGACTCGCTACATTAGTGAAGAGGGCGTTGTTGATGTTGTGGACTTCTTCCCACGACCAAAGGCGTCCACCGCTCTGTCTACGAAGTATAAGCACAGTGCTTACCGTGAGACCAAAAGTGTGTATGAAGAGTTGAAGAAATGGCTAGTGCGACGGGTCGAGTGTATAAGGGGTCAGATGTCACTAAGTCTGTCACCTTTCTTACCTTTTATCGGCATTAATTTACTGATATGCCTAAAGACGTAGATGTCTTCCCAGCCTTTGACTACGCCTTGCAGTCCCACACCACCACTATTCTACAAAACGTACGCGGGATTGACAGCCCCCAAAGCAAGACTGTCACTTTCCACAGCGAGAGTCTAAAGCTTCAGTTAGATGTGACAATCGATTGCGGAGGTGAAGATGCGACGACTTGTCCCAATCTCATCTTTAAAAAGGTAAAGAAGGAAGGCATGAAGGGAGAGGGAGTCGTCGCCAATTTCACACTACATGAAGGCCAGGCCATTTCCTTCGTCCTGCGTGAGGATATTTCAAATCATGTGACGGAGAATATTACGAGTTCAATCCTCGACTCTCGACAACATGATACGCAGACCTATTGGCTCAACTGGCTCTCCAAGAGCAGTTACAAAGGTGCCTGGCGCGAGGTGGTCATGAGAAGCTTCATGATATTGAAGATGCTGACCTATGAACCTACCGGGGCTATTGTCGCAGCTCCCACATTCTCGATTCCTGAAGCAGTCGGCGGACCGCGGTAGGTTTACCTTCATTACTTGACTCCCAGGCAGTGACAGTGACTAACGAAACTAACGCGATCAGCAATTGGGACTACCGCTTCTCATGGGTCCGCGACTCTAGCTTCACTATTTATATCCTACTGCGCATGGGTTTCAAGGAAGAAGCAGACGCCTACATGGAGTTCATCAGTGACCAAGTTAAAAAGACGACGACGAAGGGGGGTGACTTGCCGATAATGTTCACTATCAAGGGAGAAACCGATATACCCGAATTAGAGCTCGACCACCTAGAAGGGTACAAAGGTAGCAGGCCAGTTAGAATCGGCAACGGAGCTGCCTTCCATAAGCAATTCGATATCTATGGCGAACTGATGGATGCCATATACCTATACAACAAGTATGGAAAGCCTATATCGTGGGATACTTGGGTGTCCGTTCGCAAGATGCTTGGTAAGACATAAACAAGTGCCCTGAAATGTATCGCATAGACCGCTAATTTGTCGACTAGACCATGTTCTCACTATCCTTGGCCGTACGTAATTTGTTGTCACCAATGTAGACTAGTCACTAACGAGGAAAACTCCCAGAGCCCGATATGTCTATATGGGAAGTCCGTAACAATAAGCAGCACTTTGTGTATTCAAAGGTCATGCTCTGGGTAGCATTCGACCGAGGGCTTCGACTTGCCGAGAAGAGATGCCTACCTTGTCCCAACCGGACTAAGTGGCTAGAAGCTCGAGACACCATCTATGAGGAAGTGATGGAGAAAGGTAGCCTATTAACCTACTAGATTTCCCTTGTTGATTTGGTCGGACGCAGCAGTACTGACCAGGGAAACAGGTTACAACACCGAGTTGGAGTGCTTCGTCCAGAGCTACGAGAACAACACCATGCTAGACTCCTCGATCCTGATCGCGCCTCTCGTCTTCTTCATCACGCCCAACGACCCGCGCTTCCTCAACACCGTCGACCGAATCCTGCTCCCGCCGGAGAAGGGCGGGCTGACGAGCGCGGGCCTAGTCTACCGCTACGACACGGAGCTTTCCAATGATGGCAAGTCTCCAGTTTTTTTTTCTCAGGCACCCCCTTTTCAACTTAGTCATACTAACATTTCTCTGTCTTATAGGCGTCGGCGGGCACGAAGGTGCTTTCAGCATGTGCACGTTCTGGCTTGTGGAAGCGCTGACGCGCGCCTCGGTCTACGAGCCGGGCTACCTGGAGCGTGCCGTCAACCTGTTCGAGAACATGCTCAGCTTCTCGAACCACCTGTCCATGTTTTCCGAGGAGATCTCGCGTAGCGGCGAGCAGCTTGGTAACACGCCGCAGGCCTTTAGCCACCTGGCTCTCATCAGCGCTGCGTTCAACCTTGACCGCGCTAGGGACTATGCTGGAAAGTAAGGGGTACCAAGTGGTCTAAATGAGTTGGTTGTTAGTGTGCTGTTGTGTGTATTTTCATATATACAAAGGGGAAAGTCAACGGTGTTACACCACCACATACCTAGGTACCTCAGGTAATAGTGTACAAGACATGTCATTGCACAACATCATGATTCAACAGAAGGCTCGGTTTTGGCACGTAAGGCATCACGAACAGTCAGTTAATAGCTACCTACCTAGGTAGGTAGGAACCACCCTATGTGCCTTAAGTACCATAAATAGGGTCATTTAATCTGCCTCGGCCACGCGACTTTCCTCATAATTCCCTCTTTTCAATTCATACCTTATCATCACTTTACGGACATACTTCCATATTATCCATCATCCATTATTTTTGAAAGAAGCTGTCTAATATGGTGTCCACAGCACTGGTAACGGTAGATCGTCTCCTTACATTGCCGCTGCATATTGTCGCTGCTATCCTCGGCCAACTAGATACAATAGGACAGCTGCGCTCTGCCATCCAGAGCCACAGCATCTTTCACGACGCCCTTAATGACAACCTCCACTCAATTTCCCGCAACATAATCACTAATCAGATTCCCCCTACCACTCTCGTTCTTGCTATCGCGCTCCTAGAGTCAACCCGTATCACCCCTGGGGACTATGCTGCAGTCGGTAACCTGCTAGCGTCCCTAGCGACCGCATCTTCAGAAACAACTCTCCCGGCTTCCGCCAGTCTCTCCTTTTCTGACTACGATTATTTGAGTCGAAACTATGCGGCCGCTGAGTTACTAGCGAAAAAACTAGCCGATGAAGTGATCCCCATCATCACAGATAGACTAGGTCTAGACCGATCCTCGTCAGAAATATCAGCGGGGGAAGCCTCTCGTCTAATCAGAGCCTTCATTCAGTACCAGCTTATGTGCAATTTGTTCTGTCTAGACAATGATAGGAAGAACAAGCCCACTGGGGATGATGGGGATTTACGATTCCGCTTCTTCTGGATATTCTCTCCATGGGCTAACGAAGAAATGATGTGTGTATATACTTACCTAGAGCGCAAGGTCACCGAAGGTAAGTATAACAAATGTTGTCCAGTCTAAGTCTAGTCTAATATTTTTCTTCCCTCCCAGCATTCGATGACCTTGTGGCGCATGATGTGGACTGGGGTGAATTGCCCATCTGTTGGAACGACGACGCAAATGAAACTTCACATATCCAATGGTTTGTGAGTCAACTCTCCTGGCATCCATACACTATATGTCTAGTTAATCCAATTCATGTCACAAAGCTTTGTCAAGGCCTCCCCTATTTACACTCTGTTGCCTGCGCCAAAACCTACAGCGAGAGAGCCAATATTATCGAACAAGGTAAATTTCGGCCCAGAACTTTCGAGCATGATCCCTACATGCAGCTTCTATACATGATGCCTCGGGATAGCCAAGCCGAGCCATTTGGTCTCGCCGACGTTAATACATCCTTGGATTCCTACACACCAGCGCAGCTCGATCAATTAGCGCGGCCCTCAGACGGGGCGCAAGACTCAACAGCCTCAAGTCCATTTCGTGTTTGGCTTGGCGCTCATACGAGTGGTTCTCTCATTGATAGCGTCTTCGACCCGCAAGATCGGAACCTCTGGGAGTGTGGGTACGTCTTGTGGAACTACACTGACGCCTCGATGGTGAATATATAAGAGAAATGCAACAACTTAAGGGGTAGGCCGACTTTTTTCGGCGGTTGCGAGATATATGGCCAGATGGAGATCTAGAGCGGTCCCGGGATCATAGGACAGACATTTGGCAGGTAGGGGGACGAGGGTACTGGCCTCGGGACGGTCTCGACTTTAGTGGTATACAGGGGCTGGGCCAAGAGAAGATAGAGCACCTTTTGGAGAGGTGGTCGAGAGGGGAGTTTACCTACAAATCTAGGCCCTAGTCGTTTACCGCGGCGATAACTGTTGTTTAAGGAATTCTTCTATATTCCGTTCGTACCCCGCGTCCTCCGCGTCCTCCTCTTCGGGGGCAATAAAGCACGGTGCCAACTGGATGCCCCCAGGCCCGGTCACTGGATGGTATCAAATGATATGATTCTGATCAGGGATAAAACTTATGTCAAAAATGCTAATAATACAAACGCTACGTCATGTGCTTCTCTGAATGATTCCACAAGTCTTATCTCTGATAAGAGCTCTTATATTTCATTGGATAAGTCCTTATCAGCTTATCAGCCTTATCTGACAGATGGTAATCGCGTGATCTCCATGACCCATGTGCTGACGACGCGACTCTGGATTTCGATACTGCTCGATTGCTCTTCGTCAAGTCGAAAACTTCTCATGAACTAGATTCCAGACTAGCAGACTGTTGCGTCAGATGCTATACCGTTTACAAAATCAAGAAATTCACTCCTGGCTGTGCGAGGCGACCTATGGCGGAGGATCAGATTTGCACATTCGAGAGCTGCAACACTCTCTCGTTGGATCAGACAAATGCCTCGACCATATTATTGAATCTCTCTAGAAGAAGGGAGACAGAAGCGGGCATCCCGCTCCGGTCAGCATTCGACTCTACCGCTGGCATTGATGGACACCTGATCAGTACAAAGTCGTGCAAGCCCGTGTTGAGGAAATACACAAAGGAGAGCGACCCAAATCGGACCTGATCATCCTGGACGACGATTTTTCCCTCGCTTCAAAGCAGCTCTTTAAGTTTTCCATCATCGACTGGGGTTATGACGAGCCTTTGATTAACACCACTATCAAACATCCTGGGGACCTGAAGCACACACATCGGGATTCCAACAAACTGATAGAATTGCTACTCCCAGCCAAGGCGATCTATTCACTATCTTGCTCTTCGTCTATTGACAAGATGGACGTGCATCAAAGTTGCGTTGAATCTTAAGCAAGCATGATTCCAGTCACTCTTACCGATTTCGGAGAGCGGCCTGGCAAAATTCAACGCTAAGTATGTCACTGTCAGGGCATGTACTGGGGATTTGGCTGGCGGACGGCTGGCGGTTACACCTAAAACCGCCAAACTGGATATTACCTACCTAGTATACAGTGCCAGCACACAGTACTGGAGCCCAATCGATACTATGCGCTGTAATTACAGGGCACCTGGCGCTAAAATGTGCTATAAGAACGCTATAATCATGGGACGTCATAGCGGAGGTCCCCCCTATAACCTTAACAGGGGCCCAACAGGTGTTCGTTTGGCGGCTTTAGTGCGATGACCTATCCAAGGGCGCCCCGCCCTGAACCCCACCAGGGAAAAATTCACTGAAGCACACTGACTCACGCTTGCCGGACTGCGGGGAAATTTTTCTTTAAAAACTTCAATCGACATCTTCCCACTACAAGCCCGTCCATGCCGACTTCCCAATTGCAATTGCGATACCAGTTCTCCCATTTTCCCGCCGAAGCCGATTAAACTCGAAAGCGCAACCATGTGCGGTACCGACGCCCCTGTAGCTGGTCCCGTCTCGAACGGCTCTCACCCTGTTCAAGGCAAACCAGCGAGCTCTCCATATCAGAATGTAAACGACTTCATCTCAAATGTCAACCGATTCAAGATTATCGAGTCTACTCTCCGCGAGGGCGAGCAGTTCGCCAATGCCTTCTTCGATACCGATATTAAGGTCCGCATGCAAGTGTACCCCATCCCCCATTGGACACTATGAAGCAAATACTGACTTTGTATGACAGCGCAAAAGCTCTGTAAGACCAAATCACCTTTCCAGCTTCGGAATTGCTTGCCGCCCTTCGCCCTTACTCCACCACCTAAGACAATATCATGGTTCGATACTAATATTCCTACAGGGATGGGTTCGGTTGCGATTATATAGAACTTACAAGTCCTGTTTCCTCTCCTCAATCATATGAGGATTGTAAGACTATTTGCGGGCTTGGGTTGAAGGTAAGACTCAATCAAGGCTGGTAGTTGAACTGGACGTTGAGACTAACAAATGGCATAGGCCAAGATTCTCACTCGTATGTGCTCCACTACAGATGCGACTACGATTGGTATTCAATATTCTAACTATAGGCAGACGTACGATGCAACATGGAAGACGCTAAGAAGGCCATTGAATGCGGTGTAGATGGCGTCGACCTAGTTATTGGTACTTCCAGCTTCTTGCAAGAGTATAGCCACGGAAAGAGTATAAAGATGATTGAGAAGATTGCTCTGGAAGTGATTGAATATGTCAAGAGGTACGTGTTGACCCTATGCCTAACGTTAATATTAGAATGTCGAGGCTAATATAAAATAATAGCCAGGGTGTTGAGGTCCGCTTTTCGTCAGAGGACTCATTCCGAAGTGACCTTGTCGACCTTCTTACTCTTTATAAGGCTGTCGATAAGGCTGGTGTTAACCGAGTGTGAGTTCTTTGGAATCAAGTGTTTAAGTAGGCGGGAAACTGACAAAAAGTAGCGGTGTTGCGGATACTGTTGGAGGAGCCACCCCCCGAATGGTCTACGACCTTATCCGAACGCTCCGAGGTAATTGAACCAATTCAAAACTATTAAGCAGAAGGCTAATCTTTGAATCAGGCGTTGTGGGCTGTGATATCGGTAAGCCTGCTTAGTTCTGTAATTCTAGTCCTTACCCACTAACACCACATAGAAACGCATTTCCACGACGACACTGGCTGTGCAGTCGCCAACGCTCACTCCGCTCTGGAGGCTGGAGCAACCCACATTGACACCAGTGAGCATTGCAATTGTTCCTAGATTATGTCTAATGCCTAATTTGATGTGCCAGGTGTTTTGGGTATTGGTGAGCGCAATGGTATCACTCCACTGTAAGTTCTCACAACAAATATGGTTAGGAGATTGGCTAATAGTGGAGGGCAGTGGCGCCTTAATGGCCCGCATGGTCGTGACTGCTCCGGAGTACGTCACCAAGAAGTATAACCTCAAGGCGCTTAAGGAGATTGAGGAGCTGGTCGCATCTGCCGTCCAGGTCAACATTCCAGTAAGACAATTCTGCCGAGAAATTGATATTTCACAATTAAGTAGTCTAATTTGTTGTTTAGTTTAACAACCCCATTACCGGGTTCTGCGCTTTGTATGTCCAACCTGGCTCTTCGTCAAGTTTTCAGCTAACCTAGGAAAAGCACGCACAAGGCTGGTATCCACGCCAAGGGTAAGTCAGCCTATAATAAGCTCATCACGCCCGATTTGAGTTCTGGCACTAATAGTTGCAGCTATTCTGGCAAACCCTTCGACCTACGAGATTATCGACCCCGCCCTATTTGGATGTAGGCTATTCGCGTACCCCCAAACTGCTCATCCTCTGATTCTGACTGTCCCATAGTGACCCGCTACATCTCAATCAACTCAAGAATCACTGGTTGGAATGCGATACGCGCGCGTTGTGACCAATTAGGACTCAAAATGACGGACGACCAGGTCAAGGAAGTGTATGTTTGCCGCTCTCGCAATGCCCCTTTACGTGGCCACACAGCAGAGCGAATAAGTGCTGACTGGAGAATAGAACTGCCAAGATCAAGCAGATGGCCGACATTCGACCACTGGCCATCGACGACACCGATAGTATCATCCACTCTTACCACATGGAGTTGCAGAAGAAGCAGCAGGTATAGAGATCGACGAGGGTGTTCGTTGTGCTATTTAGGGTTGAGGATCAAAAAAGGAGAACTGCATTGGAATGTAAAAGCGTTAAGGTTTATGTATTTTCAATAAAGCGAATGGCAAGTGAGAATTAGCGGGATAGACAGGGTGATTGATTGATATGGCCGGGAGTTCGAAAACAAAAGTCATAGGTTGATTAAAAACATGAGTGGCGTTGCGATATTAGTGTTGCCTTTCTGTTTCTTCGCGCCGCAGGCTTTATTTTGCATACAAAAATGCCTCCGCGGCGTTGAAGGCTCTAAGACTGGAGGTATTGGGATCCGAAAATGGCAGCATCTATGCTAGACCAGCGATTCAAAAAAGGAGTCCCATCTTACCTCAGCGTCAATGCTCAGGCCACCTCCACTCAATTTCTTAAAGTATCCGTCTCAAGTACGAAGGTTCGGGCCAAAAGTTTGGAACATCTCCAGATCCTAGCACCGTGTTGGTAGGGACCATCTAGTATTTCGTACTGTATTAGCCAATGCGCTAAGTGATAAGCCGATAGTGGCCCGTCCACTGCAGCTTAGGTGGCCAAGCGCTATAGCTTTAGGGTATCAAGCCACTATGACATAGTAGTACTGTGCGACTCAATCTACCCACACGTGGCTTACCTAAACATTGGATGTTCCAAACTTTTGGCCCGAACCTTCGTACATAGTACTCAGCCATAACACTAAAGTTCAACCAATCAGGCTCCGGGACTTCTTAGTGGCTTTATGGATCTTTGCTCTGATCAGGCTAAGTGTAAAACATTCAGCTCGACGACCCGAGCCACAGTTGATCAGCTGGTGTCAACTGGCAAGTGTCAACAAAGTTACACTACAGGAAAACATGGGGGGACAATGCGCACACTACAAATATAAATATCAAGAGAAACTGCTGGTTCTTTTTTGGTGCAGCTCTTCCTCTTCATACACAAAACATGTCGGCTCTTCCTTTGCAGCACCATATTTCATTGACGAGACCAATATTAGTGGGATTGTTGACCTTCTATCGCCTGTGATGAACACTGCTCCCTGTAATAGTGGGGATTATCAGTAAGCTGAGGCGTTCTTTAGAAGGTTGAATTGTAATACCAGGACCAGATATATGTTGAGTTTTCCTTTCTTTCTTCTCTTTTCTCTCTTTCGAAGAAGCTGTTTACATTATAACCCCGTCGTCTGGGTTCATTTAGCGGTGTGTATTAACCATTTATCTTTTTGCTTGCTATAACTTAGGTTCTTCGATTAATAATGCTGCTACTCCTGTACCAAAGATGTCTTGCATAACGACACCTATGAACCAAAGATTCCGATACAAGGCAGTAAGTACGTGATTGTATTTTAGCCAATGCCCAAAGTCTTTGCACAATCGAAATAAGATTAATTGTGCCTACCTATCAACAACTGAGCACCTATTTAACTAACTCAAGGTGGCTGCTAATTTAAAGTAGAGTTTTTTCCCATGCTACTATTATCACCACATGCTGTTTCTTGCGTCCACGGGTTGGTTACAGGGTTGAGAGGAGGAAAGGGGTAACGGTTTTGTAGATTCTCAATAGGAGGAAACTATTACCATGTGGTTTATTTCAACAGGCTTGTAAGTTCTTAAAGACCATGTCGTATGTACTAAACCCCAACCCTGTATCCTCGGCAGAGGCACTGAAGTAAAACGGCCTTGGCACGAGATCAAACAAGAGGCTGTTCGAGGAGATTCAATGCAATGTTTATAAGTTCTAGTTAGAAATGTTCAAGGCTATTCTGAAGGGCTGCTCAACTGTAGCCACCGCTGAATGTAAGTTATGGGAAGAGCTCAAGGCTGGCAAGTACTATTTCTATGTAGCATAATGGCTTGGGGTTTCTTTCTGCTTCTTGATTCAAAATGCTTAAAGGGGGCTACGCCAACTTGCATGGTTGTTCCCGTGTTTGTTTGCAGTCTGTCTTGAGACCTTCCATGTCATCTGTGCCTCTTCCTGTTATCAACATCTTCTCCAAGGGTCCAGCATTGGTCCGCCGTCCTTTCTCTTCAAGGTTGTATTGCAATTGAAGATCCTCAGTAGGGAGTTTGAACTTTCGAGTATGTTAACACCAGCATGGATAGTAGTTAGCATGTGCAGCGCCACCGTGTACATTGGCAACCTCCCACAATCAAGTTCAAATATAAACTTAATTTTGTCAAGCATCCACTTGAGCAGTCCCCGACGCGGCTTAATCTATAGGCTCTGTGGTCTAAACGGAATGATACTCGCTTTGGGTTAATCCTTAAGCCTCGTGAGCGAGTGGTCCCGGGTTCGAATCCCGGCAGAGCCCTCATTTTTCTTCTTCGCTGGCGGTGTGTGAGTCATAGTCCGACATAGAAGGGCTTAGGTTTCCATATACAGCCAGAAAAAGCTTACAGCCGTAGACGATTCTAAAGACTCATGTCAGGCTTACTTGGTAGTGTGTAACAGCGTCACACTTTTAAGTTCTCTCCAACTGCCTATAATTCGCCCACTCTGTCTTATGGATGCTTTAAGAAGATTAAGTATCCGACCAAAGCCCCCGGAATGGATATATGAAGAAAAAAAATGTAAAATGTGCAACGCAACAATTCATC
Organism: Hypoxylon fuscum; assembly: GCA_022578945.1. Classification (NCBI taxonomy): domain Eukaryota; kingdom Fungi; phylum Ascomycota; class Sordariomycetes; order Xylariales; family Hypoxylaceae; genus Hypoxylon; species Hypoxylon fuscum. Next base: position 17,276 of record MU399985.1, read on the forward strand.
ACTCGAAAGTTGTTATAAGCAATTTATATTGTTGTCAATAGACCTAAGCAACTATTGCTTCAACCTGAGCTGTGAGTAAGCCTGCGCAGTCACACCAGACATCGTTTATTTCTCTTAAACTCCCAACAGTTTATTTAGAAACTCTACGTCTGGACAAATTATCGCAACCCGTTCATAGCCTTTCGAGTAGCTGGTACCATAAATATCAAAAGGGGCTTGAGAATGACATACTATTACCGAGAATACGGCCACAGTACCCAATTCCCCCCCCCCCCCCCCCCGCGGGGGGGGGGGGGGGGGGGGGGGGGCGTTAATGACAACAACAACAACAACAACAACAACAACAACAACAAAATTTCATGTCAAAAGTTAGATACTCGGAGGAAGATGTCAGCCCGCATCATTGAGACCTGTTTTCGCGTAAAGAGCCTGCGCCAGCTATCCCGGATCTGGCACAAATGACCCGTGACACTGTCGACACATGGTCTGCCATATATAACCCTTGAAGTCGGCTATGAAGGCGATAGAGCGTTACAGAGGGCAGTGCTCCAGCTCAAGAATAGCAGGATACTCCACAGCCTTAACAAGTAGCTTTCTGCCCGCCCTAGTGTAGTAGGCTTCTCGCCCTCAGATCGTCCCCCAGCCAGACACATCGTAAAAGGCCATGGGCATCTTCCCCTTGTCGCCGTCAAACTCCACAGACGACGTATTTTCTAACCTCAAGAGTTAGAAATGTGAGAAAACCGGGACAATAGCTCTTCTCAGCCTTTAAAAGCTGGTGATGGAATGATGCAATTGGATTTCTAGAGCTAATATTAATTGAAGGCCTACCCACTGGCTAGTGCTTGGCATGCTAATTGACTGTCTAGGCGCCTTTTGCGAATTGACAAATACCTTCACTGATCTGCCTGGGCACCATGACCGCCTTGGTTTTCCTGATCCTGCAGAGTTTTCCTCTTCTTGTACTTGCGGTATAAGTCTTTCAAAGCATAAATGATCTCTCGCCAGACTAACACCACAAAGGTCAGGAACAAGTACGAAATCACGCAGGCGACAACGAAGACAGTAAAGAGTGCGAACCCGCGGGCTACCCGGGCGAACAAAAGCCAGGAATCGCTTGGCTCAAGAATAGTCTGGACGGCGAGGATGAGCTGCATGGCACTCATAAGGAGGGAGAAAACGGCGAAGGCGAAGAGTATTGGGGCGTAAAACTGCGCGAAGTAGGCGGCGTACTCCCACTTAACGGGATAATAGGTTGTTTCGGAAAGCAAGACTTTGCTCCAGAAGTTGAGACGCGCGAGGCGTAGCTCGCCGGCTTGATACCGCGGCGAGACAAGCTTGTCATCAACTTTGTAACAGACAATAAAGGCGGCAAATTCGGCATACGATATGTTCTCAGGGATAAGGCGCGTCTTTTTCTCCTCGGTGGCCAACCGGAAGTCAGACTCGTGCTGGATGAGATATGCGTAGGAGCGGAGGAATCCTCGTGCGGCCTGAAGAAGCTCTGCCCGTGCATCTAGTTGTATGGGTGAGCTGGCCGAGAGGAGGTAGTGCTTCCAGAAAGCGTGCGAGAGAAGGTACTTGGGCAAGGGTTTGAGGAAGACCCGGTCATTGACCCACACCAGGTGCAAGCCTGGCATCTCTGTAATGGTAATGGCGCGACCCTGGATGAGTTGCTCTGTAAGAGGCCGAATATTTTTGCTGTTTTGTGTAGTCATGAGCCAGAAATTTGGCGCAAGCTTATTCAACCGCTTTGTCATTAGCTCCCCCTGAAGTATTGCACATATATTCGGGTCCGTGAGCTCAACCCGGGGGTTTCCAGGCAGTGTTTCCTTCAGTGCTATCACCGGGCCTGGTGGAGCGGCAGCCGGCGTCGCCTCTGCTGGTTTAAGTCGAATCTCACCAGACTCTCCATTGATTTCCAGTTCCTTACATAGTTCCTGGCTCTCTTCAAACAGGGCGTCCTCCATACTACCTATTGGTCGGATTATGCGATTGAGCGTCGTTGACTATGACCATGAAGAGGATGGAATGAGTGGTTACTGCCTACTGAAATTGCATCATTCCACCACTAGCTTTTAAGGGTTGCGAGGGCAAGCTTTCAAACCCCTTCCGCTGAAGCACCGTGGAGGTACTTGGTACATTCAAAAGCAGAAATAAATCGGATTTCTCAGCAGGTTCAGCTGCGGTAGGTGCGCTAATCGACATCAAAATTGTACTAGTTTATTGCAACGCTACCTACAGCATAAAGCATGGTAGTAGCAAGTTCAGCTCTCTATTGAGTCAGGAGCAACTCGTAGCGCCCGGCTGCAATGCGATGCATAGTCCTCGCCGGCATGTCCCACTCTGATGTGCAGATTAATCCAGCAGCTGAAAGAACTCGCAGACATCAGCTTGTAGGCCCCTGTTCGTCTATAGACATGCCTTACGAAGAATTCGAGCTGGTAACCGCGACCGGCTTCGCAAAGCAACATCGACGGAAATACCCAAATTTAAGAAAAAGGTTCAACGACAGTGGACTGCTCTATGAAAGAGGTGTCTCGGCGTCGTGACAATGATTTATCTTGACTGCCCGAGGGCTGCGTGCCTAAGTCAGTCAAGGTGGTTGTTAAAATATCCTTACACGGGAACGCTTTCCGCTTGGGGTAAACTATTGATTAGGTAGCTCGATATGATCAGTCCACCGCCAGTGAATGGCGCCGTGGTTATAACAAGGGTAAGCTTAAGAGATGCCGTCCTCTGTATATGTCCTCTGCATAAGCGTGGCATCCAATCACTAGTAGTCTAGCCTCGGGGAAGAAACGATATGGCGAAGGTTCTGGAGTCAGCTCGAGGCTCTGGCTTTGGCTGCTAGTTGGCCGTGTGAGCGGCCATCTGTAAGCGTCGGTGAGCCAGTCTCTGCATTATTTATTGGTCAGGAGTCGCCGACTGCAGACCGTAACTCCCCATTAAGTAGCCGATGTATCTGAAGGGAAGTAATTAGCATGCCTCCAAATTGATAAGCTGACCTTCCCCCTCGCCAACCGACCTCAGCCGCACTTATATCTCGAAGAGACGCATGCATACACAAAAAGCCCTCACCAACCCCCCAGCTACCAATACTGCCAGTGGTAATATTATCGTCCGTGATTCTATTTCTCACGTATACACTAAAATCATAGCAGATATGCCTGACAAAGTACCTAAGCGCAGTCAGTCAGAGCCTCCCGTCAGTCGTAGGCACGATGAGGGGGGCTACGGGGGAGAAGTTGTGCGAGACCTCTTCCAGTTGGGCGAACGTGTCTTTGTAGCTGGAATGATCGTCTATTTGCCCTTCTTCGATTTCTGCTGGCGACTGATAATGATAAGCTTCTACTTCACATGCCAGTACTTTATATTTCTATCTCGTTTCCTCCTCGACTTTCCGAGGCATAGGTCCCATCTGTTGAAATACACGTTGAAGGCCGCATCGCACTGTGTTGCCCTGGCTCTCTTAACGTCGTGGTTTCTGTCGATGACACCCATACACGTCATTGCACCAACGCTAATGGATCTCTTCACGCCGTACACCATGCCCGCCGCCCATAGAGCCACAGAGATTGTGTATGATTCTGGAAGTAGCGCGGCAGTCGAGTAAGTAGTCCTCTAGTAACGAGCGGCAAGTGTTTACTAACCTTAAGGCAAGCATTTTCGCCATCCACGGCCTTGGTTCGAATCCAGACAGCACCTGGACCTACAAGAATGGCAATGGCACCAGAGTCAACTGGCTCAGAGATCTGCTGCCAACGGTTGAGGGTCTCGGGGATATCAGAGTTGTGATGGTCAACCACCAGACACGATGGGATTCAAATGTTGCCGAAATGGGACTTCATGAGCATGCATCTGAGCTGCTAGAACATATCCAGAGCATCCACAAGGTGAGGACACATTGAATTTCGCGTCGGGGTAGTATCCAAGACTAAGAAAGGTGCGTGTACAGACTAATCCTGAGCGACCCATAGTCTTCATTGCACACAGTTTTGGGGGGCTACTACTAAAGAAGGTAAAGAAGACTTCCTACCGCTTAGAGCAACAACGCCGTTCTACCTGCATCTTATATTAATCAAATGATTTAGGCGCTTCTTCTCGCAAAAGCCCGCTCAAAGGATGTGGCGGCAATGACTAAGGGGATCATCTTCCTCGGCGTACCTCATCAAGGTAGTAACGCTGCGTTTATTGCGTCATGCCTATCCTGCATGGCATTCTTCCGCGGTTCCTCATCATATCTGTTGGAATTAATGGCTGTAAATGGCCAGGGCCTGCTGGAGATCGAGTCTGAGTTCTACGACGCATATGTAATACAGTACCACTCGGACGATATTCAACCATACATCTGCGATATTCTCGAAATGAGGCCAGAAAGGATCGGAAAGCTCGTCTTAGGTCCAGTAGGCTTCACGATTCCAATCTTCTCTCTCATCGATGTATTGACCACGTGGGCCTAATGTTTTCATCTGCTCAGATAGTTAGTCCGAAGCACGGCCAGCCCCGCCATGGCAGGCAGCTTCCTCTTGACACGGACCATCGAGGTCTGAACAAATTCCAGTCGCACGACGACCCAAACTTCCAAAGGTTCTTGATGGTTCTCCGGCAAGCATATGAGCACGCAATGCAAAATAGTAAGTTGTCTAGGAGAAACGTGAGATCCTGTCTACATGTTCACCAACTTGTGTACAGGCATTCCACCAGAGAAGAAATTCCCTCCTCCGATGGTGTCCATCGCCGACGAGTCCATGCCCGCCAACGACACAATAGCGGCACAGGACCTGCTGACTATAGCAACCCTCGGTTTGCCTTCGGCAAAGATGGGCATGTTCGCCGCCGCTGGTCTCTATGGCCTGGAGGAATTGGCTGCCTCGTGGTTAGCTAAGGACAGAAATATATATGGCAATTACTTCACGTCGCGCGTCCCAAAGCTGGCAATATACGGGGCCCTCATCCATGTGCCGCTCCGTAACGTTCTGGTGTGGCTTTTGCATATGTGCTTCAGCGGTTGTACGAGCCTAGTCTCCCAGATTCTGCAGATTCTGATTATCGACTTGCTGGTACGTAAATACCTACCTTTCCATCTCCCCTTCGTCGGCAGAGCCGGATTCTACCACTTCGCCTGACAAGTCTGAGATGTTCACAAGTAGTTTTTCTCTAGATTGTTCCCTTGCTTAGCATGGTCTACCTCATCGCTAAGGCCAGTATCGCTGGTGCCCGTACCTATCACCAAGTCCGTGCCACAGTACTGGTCGGGTTTTGGCCTATGATGAAAGTCATGTGGATCCTACTACCCGTTAATCTGATTTGCGGATACCTATTTTTACCTAAGAGCGTCTGGGCGCCCGCTTGCAACATCATGTCCTTTCTTGTTGGCACTTATGCCAACACTCTCACCAAGAAGAGACGGTTGGCGGCGCTGCGCAAGAAACATTTTGGCGACTATCGGAGTTCCCCGGCCGGCTCAAGAGCATCCAGCATGAGTCCTGCGCCGAATCGCGATCCCTCTGCGTCGGACAGTGAGCTCACCATCTGGCTCAAGAACGCCCATCATGAATACTCCGTCGAATCGCGATCCCCGGCGTCAGACAGTAAGCTCGCCGTCTGACCCCGCGACGCGTGATACAATCAACTACCGGTCCTTCGCGCCCAAAATAGGCGTCATGCACTTTTGCAGCGTGGTGGCCGGCTTCGGCAAACGTGTTCATCGCGTCCCCATGACAAGACGCGTAAGCTGGTCAATGCACTCCACCACCGAACTCGAATGCAGCGTCGGCGATGGGATTCATACGTGGGGTCCGGAATCATGCGTACGCGTGGAATCTATCCACGAGGCTCAGAAGGTTTGGTGGTCGAAGAAGCAGGTGTGTATGGGCCAGCATGACGCAGTCGGCTCCCATCACGGTGAGGCTTTGCGGGGTAGAAGACTCGCAGCAGGTGTCTACCTCGCAACGCCGTATTTCCACCAATCTAGCCGTGAAACATCATCTGATCATGTGGTCTGGCGATAATCATATCTCAACATAACCCTTGCAACGGGTCGTCTGTTTTGGTAGAGCGTTGCAAGTTGTTTGTTTCGTGGGATTACATACATGTGCTATGTATGGTGTAGGGAATGGTAAATCGCTGCACTAACTCACGGGACACGGACGGACGTAGTATATCACGTGATGGACCCATTGTAAATTTAGTGTACATAGGTACCTAGGTATCTTTTATCAGCTCGCCTCATTTACGAAAATCGATTTCAGAATTTCGTTGTCTTTGCCCCTTTGGCCTGACCTGTCTTGCTCTTCACCTTCGTCTATGGTACGACGTCACACTTTCCAGAGCCTCGAGTTGCTGAAAAGACGGGCAATCGATAAACTGTCAGCACACGCTGTTTTTGGTTGGTTCGCCGTCCCCTGCTCGTTGTGTTCTAAGCATAGCCCTTCTCCATACTTAATCGGGCCGGCCGAGGTGACCCCCCCTTCCTATGTACGCGGGTCGCGAATATTGGAGCCGGGGTCCGTTCCGCAAGAAGGAGGTCCAGAGGTCTGTTAGGAAGCCAACTGCAGGGATCGGCCTGATGCCGAGATACTATGTACGTAGGTGCATGTGCCCTTCATTCGACTCTTCCATTCCCGACCATGACGATGGCGTTCAACTCGCTCTCCAACCAATTGGTTTTCGCGGAGCTGAGACATGCCTGTTCTAGAAGGGTCGTACATATTGCCTACCTAAGTATTGCCCCTCGCCAGACCGACCGGCTGGGTTAATCTTCTCGCCCGGCGTACGGGAATGTGCGATGATAGCATATAAGGTGCTACATATAGAACTGACGAATGCCTCTAGAGCGTTTCTAGTAGCTGTATAATGTTACGCTGCCTGCATCTAGAGAACCCGCCCGAGCGCTCACGAGCAAGTCGCATAGGCGCTCAGATGTGATTCACTATCTGTAGTAATTGTTGCACATGCTACATGCTTACCCGCTATTGACCTCATTGGGCGCCTTTAGCCTTCGGGTTCCCTAGTCGTGGGAATGTCTCCTTACTTGTCGGTCCTACATACGGTATGTGTTGCGATGTCCGGGGTAGTTAGTTATTAGACCCTCGGATCTCCAATATTAGGGTTCAAAGGTTGCAGTGTTCTGGAGACGGTGGGAACGGAAGACTCCGAGACGAATCACTAGTATCGTACTGGACTGCTGGAGTTCCCCTCCGGCCTTGAAAGACTGGCTTTTTTTGAGATGGTCGAGGTTCCACGCCAGATGTCACTTGTCCCACAAAGCGTCCTTCTTTGATCTTCACCAAATGCATGTCTCGGCGGGTAGCAGCTCTCCCTCAAACTGGGTACCAACCAAGGAAGTTCGGTTACCAGATCCGACGATCAGGTGAGTGTCCGCTGCCGGTTGAATCTGGGTACGGTTTCAGATATCTGAAGATCGCCGCGGGAAACCAGACGACCGAGCGGGCGAACAAGAGATCGTCCAAACAGTCTGGACTCGATGCATCAATTACCGAGATACGCAGCAAGACATTTGTCTCAGATAACCTTAATACAACATGAATCTTAAGAGAGAAGCTTTGTATCGACCTGTCGTCATATGCATTGAAGAAGAAAAAATTGAACCTAATATTAATTGGGCGTATCAAGTGAGTCTGGACAGTCTGGACTCTCGAAATGCCATGATGGAGTTCCACGTCTAGTCTTAATGAGGGTTAAGGAGACAATAAGCTGTAATGCGACGTCGATAGACCACGTACTACTATCTCAGAGGTCAAGTATACAGCAAAGTATTATCAAAGTCTACATGTAGGTACTGTAACCAGAACATGTATCGAGATCTTGATGAATCAGGCCTAGTCTAACCAATGCACTCGATATTCTACTTGAACACAGTCTAGAGTGCGCTACGTCGAGGACTAATGTAGTTTATTGCCCAACTTTGAATAATCTGTACTTGCTCTGGCGTAGTGTCTTTCAACAATACCGAAGCCTATTGCAATAGTCAATTTCTCCTAGTACCGGCAGCCATATTTAGTTCAGGGGCCGAATAGATGACCATCTAGCTAACATATGATGTAGATACGGACATATGTACATATTCGTAGTTTTTTATCGCCAAGATATACTAATGACTTCTAGAAAGACTCTAGGTGCGAGCAGTTCGAGATAAAATTGAGACCCGCTCCTAGAAAGACGCCGCGCGAATCTACAACGGAGCCGGCTCTCGAAAGATTGTCGTCTTCGAAACCACGTGGGGAGGTTGAAGAGTTAATGTTAGTTAGGCAGGTATTCTTCCAGGCGATAGTACTACTGAATTCGTGTTCAATCAACAGTAACCTTAATTAACTTGAAACTTGCCGAACGTGACAGCTTCAGAATTACTACAGACTGCAGTGCTGCGGTTGTCATGGAGCAGAATGCAACACGACGGCTGCGAATTGATGAAAATGGAAGACATCCTAATCTAGAAATAGAGTCGCCTTCGATGCATACGACAATGCATACGACACTCTCATGCACTAGTGCGAAATCGGACAGCGAGGTCCTATCTGTTTGATCTGTCTGAGGTTGAAGTCTATGAACTCACTGGTAATGCCGATAACCTAGCCGGCGTTCTAGAAATATGATGGTGAATCCGCCTTCTCGTTAAGCTGGTTCATAGGTACCTACCTAGGTAGCTATGTAAGGAAAGCCGGACATACTATTGTACCAAAAAAAAAATGCAGCAGGGATCATGTAAATAGTATCATTTACAGAAACCCCGCATTGTAGAAGGAGGTCTTGTGAAACCAATATCTGTAGGATCAAGGTGGCGTGGCAATTCATCTCGCGGTGGCATTCTGGTATTGAAACTCGAGTTATAGCCCGCCAAAGTAGCATCGAAAAGCCCCATTACAGTAACTTGTCAGACTTGAACATCACGATAACGATTCTTCGCAATATCAAAAGAACTTCACAGTTTGACAGTTGTCTCTTTCCTGAAATCGTTTCAGAATGGTGCCATCGTATTCCGCGTAAGGTGGTAATAGAGACCGACGACCGAATTAGGCAAGTCGCCGTTTTCCAGAACACTTCTTCTTTCGATCTGGTTCGGCCCGAAGTGGGAAAAGCGCTCTGCGACGATGCGGCGTTAGGTACCCCTAGTAGGATACGTATTCGCTCCCAAAGCTTGGGTTTGCGATTCCAGCTATTTGGAACAACTAACCATGTCTTTCTCGGTTCATGCCGGAGCGCTCAGACACGGACGAAGTATGTACATACATATGAACGGTATCGTATCGTATGTACATCAGTCCAGGGATGAATGACGATAACGATACCGGTCTAGCTTTCAGTAGATGATATTAGTATGCATCAATAAACGAAAACGCGAGAATAATTGCTCACTGCGGGATATCTCACCCACGAAAAGGGGGCTGACGGTCTGCGACGATCGCAAAGCAAAATTTGCGTGGTGTCCCGACTTCACCAATGCCCAGCCTGATCACACCTTGGGACTGATGCATGGGCTTTTCATAGATTACTCGTAAAGTTCGCGGTTTTCGTGAGGCTATTGCAACGACTGTTTCCGTGGTGTTGGGCGATGAGACGCGTCGTGATACCAAGAGCAGTAGTAAATTAATACCTTCCATTCCGAACGTTTCCCCGAACGAACCGAACTGGGCAGACGCCAAAATCTGACGCGCCCCGAAGCGACAAGGTGTCAAGCGCCGGTAGATGCGGGGAGCAACGGAAAGTGGATGTTATTATGCGTCTAGATTCAACACCATGTTATGCAGACTGGTATTCATCTATTACTCTGCTTACTTTATTAGTCATGTTGGACTGATGCATGTTTAAACCCTTGCTTCGTGTTCCACCAACCCTTTTCTAGCCATCGATAGTTGATTTGACAATTGCTCTCGTCGAACCCGTGGGTACGGAATCCGCATTTTTGACCGGGAGCTACATATCTAGCCCATTGGATATCCGTGCTTTCTTTCTTACCTCAGTACCATAGTAAGATGACGGTGACGCGTCCGTGCCATTGGCCTAGTCTCTATGCTGTTAGAGCATTGATATTTTCTGTAAAAATCCGTCACCCCTGCATAAACGTGGTGATAGGTGCGAGCGAGATAGTGGGACGGCGGGGAATACATAGTCGTAAGGCGAAATGCTTGGTCCGCCAGGCCGTCGAAATCTAGGTACACCCAATGCATGTTGCGAGATAATCTGAGACCTGCATGAAAACGAACCAGTGGAAGTGCGCCACCGCTGATTTAAGCTCTGAGAGGTCGACCCCTTTGGCGTCCTGAGCGGTACGAGGAACCAACAACGCGGAATGCTCTTCTGAGTGGCTGTATGAATTAATAAATTGCCGCTTCTTGTCGCTTGCTCCTCCTATCAAGATACCAATCGAGGCCTCGAATCATCATCACATTTATACTATGTAGCATCATTGAAATACAAATGGCTACGCAGTTTGGACCTTCAGCTGGACCAGTAGCCCACCGTTAGCTCTACATAGTAGACACGAGAACGCATGCTATCGCTCGCTGTATTTTGGGCGTGGGGCAGAGATAATTTTTCTTCTTTTCTTACCTAAATGCTTGCTGCAACGGGTCGTATTCTGTACGAGCCGGCTACCCATTTGGCAGTCCTGGCCGGCATTTGGGAAATTTGGGAAACCCTCTAGCCGACGGCCGGGTCGTTTTCGCATGATATCCATATGATGAGCAATATGAGCCACAGATCCGACGATACTACGCAATCCCTGGGTTCGACAGGGCTGAGACATATTCAACACTTGCAATATCGAAAGCGTCGAGAACTCCTCGCTTGGGACTAACCGACATGACCGCGCATCGTTAGTTTCCTGCGCCTTGGCAGCAACGTGAAGGCAAGACATGGTATCGGTACTTGGGTCTTTTCTTGCTTTTGTGTTAGGGGCAATGGTCTCGAACTCTGGGCCCAACATGCATGTAGATCATCCATGGTTAATTGTATTTCTGAGGCGTCTGCGCGATGACTTGCACAATGGCTTTAGGACACGATAAGATAGGTATAGGTAGTTGCCTCAGTTATTGCGGCGCTCTAATGAATATTTACAACCTCAGCCCTCTTCCCTTCGGACGGCACACGACTTCCGTTTGTGAGAAATAATCCAATATGCAGGGAGATCTGACTGTCACACTGCAGTTTAGGCTGTCTTCGGCGACCATTTGTACCTGCAGGACTACATGTAGCTTCAGGTGGACCGGAGGTGATAGAGACGTTCTATCGGTACCAAAAACATGGAGTGTTGAATTGTTGAGCTTCATATTTACCTAAGGTGGTTTCTTGGGACCTTCCCGTCGCCTTTAACAATTTATTCTCGGCCATGCAGCGGGAGGAATGTCTCACCACCGGCACGCGATGAATTTTTAGCTGCATCTTTGTGCAAGGTTGTTGCAGGTCTTGGAATTGCACAAATATTCAATTTTCGGATGTTACCACACCTATTTGATTCGAGTCTTGACCGCAGGCAGACTAATAACATAACAGCCTGATGGATTTAACCTTAGAGATTCGGGCCGCCTGCTGACCGACCACCTAACATCCATGGCAGTGTGACGAGGCTCTCTAGTTGGTTCAATCATAAGCAAACGTAAGAAAATAGAAATATGACTTGCAGGCGTGAATCCCTTTCTCATCGAGATACCGACAGGACCTGCGCCGCGGGATATGTGAGTGCGGCAGGGTACCGCTAGTAGGTACTTCTTAAGCCCTCCTATGAGAGGTACGGGTTGTATAATAGGCACTGCAACAGTTTTTGTGGATGCTACCTATCAGGTTTTCTTTGGAGGTCACCTACTTGGATAATCGTCCAATCGTAAAGACTGTACGGTAACTTTGCAGGGATCCCTCCAGCCACAAGAAAAAAGACATAAATTTTATGTGCGATGCGAACATTAGACAAAGAAGCGAATGCACAAGATCGATAACCAGTAGGAATCCTTCAGACCACCATAATATGTCATACCACCAACTCTCTCTCAGACATCCACAGGCACCACCCTTCCTACAGTTGCAGGATTCTGCAATTATACGCCCCACTGAGCAGAATTGACCCCTTATTCTTCCTGAAGCCAGTCAAGCACTAAAAGAGTAGCGCGACTGACTGCTTAAGATCAAATTTCTCTAAGAAGCTTTGCCCAGAAAGCACCAACAAAGACCAATTAGTAGCCAATTACCAAAAAGACCGACGCTAATTAACCTACAGTAGTCGAAACGGGGATGGTTTAACCATGTCTATACATTGGTCCGTTATTCCTCCAACGGCCAAGCAGAGACCTAAGCTGGCAAGGGGTAGCTCTCTGGTATTCTAGTGGGCTGAGCTAAGAGGACCCCCCTTGTCAGTCTTAACGACCTCCCATCTGCAATGCAACAACTCGCTGGAAAGACTTGGCAGATGGCGAGCACTAGCTTCCCCATGTGGTCCACCGGCGCTCCACCCGGGGCCAGAGGGCCACCACCCATAATTCTACCACTCAGCGGCCCAAGTCCGACACAGGCGAGATACGTCAGGGCGAACCCAAGAGAGTAGTACCCTCAGGGATTCTTTGTAGGCTCCTTGGCTGGTGTTTCTAACCAACGGGTACATTCAGAACGACCTCAAGGGTGGAATCCATCGAGGTATCCGCTTCCCCCAGCCCCGGCACATGCCGTCAATTGGCTACCAAAGTCGAGCCCCAATTCTATGTGTTAGGTTACATGTACCGTTGTGTATTCGGCCTACTCATGCTGTCACGTAAATATGGCCGGCCCTCCTGCTCATCCTGACTATTCGAATGTTTCTGATCCTTTTTGCATTTCGTGTGTGCCTCTCCCGTTCATGTCTCCGCCCCTGCCCGTGATTCATGTGTATGGGAATTGCCTCATCTGCATGAGTTCGGGGGCCATGAATACCACCTAAGCTTTCCATACACTACAACACCAAGAAACATATTCCGTACGCTTCCGTGTCCTTGTCTGGTTGATCGTCGAAGTGATTACACGAGTGCTCATAATTTATATTATCAAGCGAGCATAACATCGTTGGACAGAATTAGTGGGCTTTATATCGACTCGGTACGAACGAATCTGTCAGTAACTACGCCTTCGCGACATACCTCGTTTCTGCTCAACTTTGCGCGCGACCCCACGGCCATTTCGCATATATAAAATTGGGGTCCAGATTTAAGTTATTTTTGGTTGAAGACTTCGGTCAGGGAAAGAGGTCAAATATTTATTGCGCCGATCAGTTGTCTCATTTCGCGGCCCCCATCGAGAATCGGAACTTTGTCGGGAGTGCTCTTACACAATTTACACGGGCTCTAACATGGCCAACGCCACAATAGAGGCCCTGCGCGGCGGGTGCCCGGCTCCCTTTTTCAACGAGCTGTCGTTTCCCACAGAGGGCGGACGTAAGTCATGAGTCGACGTCATTGAAGAACCTTTTCTAATCGTGTTATAGATGTGGAGGGTCGTTTATGTTCACCCCTTGGACGTATGAATTGCTGTATACCATGCCCTATGACAGACTGGGCTTATCCAGATAACTTCAACACAGCGACGCAGGCAGCAGACTGGGTCAACGTCGTTGGCATGATCGGCTGCGGTTTCCTGTTGCTCTCATGGATTGTCCTTCCCGTCGAGAAAACACACCGACATTATCTAAGCATCAGCCTCACCTGCGCTGTAGTTCTAATGAATGTGAGTCTATATTAACCGTAAATGCAGACCCTCAGGAGTAGTAGCTGACCTGTCGTAGTTGGGCTTCATTATCCCACTAGCAGCCAAGCCAGACCAATGTTTTAACGAAATCACTCCCCACGGGATGGACACGAGCTCCGTATGTGCGGCATCGGGGGCTTTCTTACTTGCTGGTGGATGGGCCGGTATCATGTGGATTTTCCTGAGAGCGCTCTCTCTGCATCTCCAGATCTGCTGGCAATTGGTTGTAGGCCGAAACTACATGTGGTTCTCTCAAGTGCTCGGCTGGGGTATCCCCATCGTCGGTCTTGTTATCCTCCTCGTCTTCAGTGGAGTTTCGTTCCGTTTCGGCGGTACCTGTCATATCAACCACGAGAACAGCTTGGCCGATTTCTGGATTCCGCTTCTGGTCTTCGCCGGTCTTACCGTCATTATACAATTCGCCACCTTCGGATACTGCATAAAGGTATATCTCGCATCTTTGGGCGACAACAGCGCTTCGACGGAGGGCTCTGGTATGCCGTCATATTCTAACAGCATCCGCACTATGACTCCTCGCCAAGCATACCGACGAGTGCGACGTGTTATCCAACTCCAATGGCGTGGAATCGTTATTGTATTAATTATTATCGCCGATGTCATCTTCTTTGCTGTCATCTTCGTCTTTATGGATAACACGGTGGAGTCGATCAGGACTAGCCCCGATAAGGCTCTTACGTGGGCAGCCTGCCTCATCGCGCATGGCGGCGACAAGAATCAGTGCTTAGATAAGGCTAGCGTCTTAGTAGTCAACCTCCCGACTGTCACGGCGGTCTTGGTTCTCTTGGCCGTAAGTACCTACACATATTCACTATTGGCGATTCCTATACTAACACTGTATTTAGATGAATGGTCTTTGGCTACTCCTACTTCTCGGTCGCTGGTCGATGGTGACCGGGTGGATGGAGTTGTTCGGCGCTATCAACGCCAACCGCGGCAAGAAGGAATTTGTGTCTGTAGACGCTCGGATGGATGATATCAAGCAGGATCCCCGATCTTATGAAATGTTGGACCGCGACTCCGGAAAGCCAGATACGGTGCTGACACCACTTAGCGCGACAATGTCGCCCACCGCACGAGGCGGGCGGGCAACCCCCGATTACTTCGGACAAGCGACCGCACGATACCAACCTCATCAACGGTCATTCTCTTCGCCCAGGCCGCCGCAGCAGCTTCACTGGGATGCGATGCCGGAGTACGAACAATCTTATCCTCAACCGCCAATGCCGTCGTCACGGCCGCATGATTACGTGAACCCGTTGGGGATGAACAGGATAGAGAAGGACGAAGAAATACAATACACGACCAGCCCGAGGGCACATTACGCGCAACCAGGAGCAGCCGACTATAGCCGCGATCACGTCTTCATTTAACTTGTTCGATCTATTAACACAACCCGGGCTACCTGCCGGTCACTACTACCATGTACATTTTCTTTTCTCCCATCTCACTATACCCCGGGGTCCAGTGCCCCGGATAAACGGTCTTATTTTTTACATACTTGAAAGCGCGGCGTCCCGGGATTCGACGGATTTTTGTATCGATAGAATCACTCTTTACTTTGAAAGAGGACGCTGGAAAATTGGGACAAGAAAAAGCAACGCAACACCCCGAGGCAAGGGGTAAATTTACGAAATAAGTCAGGAGGACCAGACAGGTGGCCCCTGAAAAAAAATCCAAAGTATTCCTAATGCGGGTACGGAGCTCAACAGGGGAAGACGCGGTGGGGAAACCGCTGGTTGGCGCTTGACGCTCTCGACGCCGAGAAGATGCAGATGTTGTCATGAGAAGCTGATGGGGAGACGAAGCTACGAAGCGTTATTGATTCCGACTTAAATTGGTCATGCTGAGTTCAAATAAATATCCTAGCTATTAGGCATTGGATATGTATATGTATATACATCCGCTCAAATCAAACAATTGAAAGTTTTTATCACAAGTTTCTACATGCAGTTTCTTTCCTGGTGGTCTCTTTACCCCTGGAAAGCTGCAATTTGACGTCAGAATTACAAAGCTTAACAGGTAACCAGCTAAGCTAGGTGGTTGGCTATAAGATCGTCCATGATATATACTGGGGGATTGGTACGTTCTGGTACGGTACTACTGTATCAAGATATTACCCGTGCCGCGCCGGAAAGGCTGGGAATGCGTTGTAAGACGTGATCTACAGGAAATACCGGTTCTGCGTTTGTTTTTCTTCCTTGCATTGGCAGTCCCCTGAGAGGAGACCTAATGCCTTAAATGGAAACCCGGAGTGTCGCAATGTGGAAATTCTGAAAGTAGAAAGTTTTGATTTTCCACATTTAAATATTCAGGCTAGGGGAGACTGATTTATCCCATAGCTTTTTTGGAAAGATTCTAGACAAAATATCTACATTTTAAAATGAACGTGCGAATTTGAGAACATTGTGAACTCTGGGGTAATGTGTATGTAGGTACATGTACATATGTATGTAGGAACCTACATAGGTATCTAGGTACCTAGGTAGGTACCAATGCTTATGTAATACCAGGGTTAGAGGGGCAGAGGGGCAGGGGCAGCAGGGGTTGCTTACGAAATACAAATACGTACCCAACCAACCACACGTCACCATCCGCTGCAGGTGCAGGTGCAGGTGCAGTTGCAGTTGCAGGAACGACTCAATTCTGAAGCTCAGTCAGCCTGACCCAAACCCAAACCCCAAACCCCAAACCCAAATGTTTCCATCTTCAAACAAAAACAACTTTGTTGTTGTTATCACCAACTTATCCAAGTCAATCCAAGCCCACAGGTTACAATGGGCTCCATGTCATCGTTATCTGCTGTAGTTGTCGAGTCGTCTTATCAATTACCAGACATCGGTTTGCTTCAGTGCTGCATCTAAACCCCGTAATCCCCGATCTCCATCGATACCTTCAAGGGGCTCCTAATATCCTATCGCTCTCACCATTCGTTCAAAATAGGGTTAAACCGAATCATGTATCCTATCCTCCTCTTTACCCTCCTATTTCTCGGGGGCTATGTCCACTATATGTGGAAAGCCGAGGCCGCCCTCCACGAGCCGTGGGTTCCGGACGCCGGTGACCGACTCTTTAGCCAGCGACCTCTACCCCCCTTTAACGAGGCGTCTAGTATAACGACCTACGCTCTTCCTTTACGGACCAAGGGCCGAGACGTGGTAGATACTACCGATCGGCGATTCAAGCTCTCCAGCGTCAATTGGTACGGGGCGAGCGACGAGCTCTTCATCCCCGGCGGCCTCGAAGTCCAGCATCGCTCCGTTATCGCAACCACCATCCGCATGCTGGGCTTCAACAGCGTGCGCATGCCATACTCGGACGAGATGGTCATCAAAAATCCGCATATCCTCCCTCATCTTCTCACCGCCAATCCCGATCTCATGGGTATGCGGGCGCTCGACATATTCCAGGCCGTCATCGAGGCATTGACCGATGCGGGCATCGCCGTCATTGTCAACAACCATATCACAACCGCAACGTGGTGCTGCGGCGCAGACCCGTGCGATGCCGGCTGGGCGAATGACCATCTTGGTCCTTTATGTAGCGTGAAGCAGTCTGAAGAGGAGTGGATACAACACTGGGAGACGGTGATGGAGCGCTTCGTGGACAACCCTAGAGTCATCGGGGCCGACCTCAGGAACGAGGTGCGCGGCGCTTGGGGCACCATGTCGTGGGACCGATGGGCGACTGCGGCCGAGAAGTGCGGGAACAGATTGCTGAAGATGAACAGCGACTGGTTGATCGTCGTCGGCGGGACCGAGTCCGGGAACGATTTGACCAGGGCGCGCGAGCGTCCGGTGCGGCTCGACATCTCGAACCGGGTCGTGTACTCGGCGCACGTGTACGCGTGGTCAGGCTGGGGCAGCCGGGAGGGCCGGTACGCCAAGCGCAATTACGCCTCCTTCATCCAAGCGATGCGGGAGAACTGGGCGTACCTGGTCGAGGACGACGAGGCCCCCGTCTGGGTCGGCGAGTTCGGCGCCCCGCACCTACCCGGCGTCGGCGACGCCAACTACTGGCGCAACCTGATGCGCTATCTCAAGCGCATCGACGCCGACTTCGGGTACTGGGCCATCAACCCCCGCAAGCCCAAGGACAACGCCGTCGAGTCGTACTCCCTCGTCAAGGACGACTGGATCACGCCTATCCTGGACTACCGCATGCGCGACATGACGGAGCTCATAACAGGTTCCGGGGATGACGACGGCGGCGGTGACAATGATGATGGGAATATGGATAGGTAAGTATGAAAGTGGAGCCATGCCGCAGCACCTACTTAGACGGAAGAAAAGCAAACAAGCGTTTTGATTTTTGATTTTTTGCACATTACCACGGATTAGGATTTCATCGTGCTGGAAATACCACTACTAGGAAGGCAAATCTGTACACAGTCGCTTTACACGGAGCATTATTATCGGTGTGGGAGGGTTATTTGCATATATTGGACTCACGTTTAGATTTACGGACGCCTTTACCTACGCGGTTGTATGAATCAAGCGAGTAGCTCTTGGATTAGACGACGGGTTTCCTTATATACCACACTTCTCTTGATACGAAGAGACAAGCTGTTTTGATATGCCCAAGGGACAGGTACGAGTATAGGAGCCATTTGGTCGTTTCCGGGGCGAATCACGGGTTTGGCTTTTAGAAGCATGAATATAGTAGCGAAAGATCCTGGTTTCCATAAAGATGTTTCCAATGTGATTCGGAATTTGAAATTGGTACTTTTGTTTTGACAAGTATCGCTATTCTATCTTTAGTGAAGTTACTTCGTATTACTTCGCCCCAAGGTCTCCTAAATCGCAGAAATGACCATTTCCACCAGCTTCTCGGTCTGACTCAGCATGGGGGAGTGTCCCGATTTGATCTTAAGCACAGTCGCGTTAATACTTCCGCCAAACTGCTCTTGGAACACCGGAGGAACGGCTTGATCATCTTCGCAGACAATGTAAGTCGAAGGGATATAGCGATACGCAGCCCGCGTAAGTTTAGTAGTCTGCACGGCGTATGCCTGGTCGATGATCTTCGACTCCCAGTATTGCGCTTCCTCGGACGGCAGGTCGTTATAGAGCCTACGAGCCGCTTCTTTGATGTGAAATCGGCCGTCGGGTTGAATCTCGTGGTTGGGCGATTTTCCAAATGTGCCCATGACAGATTGCCCCTCCGACAGGACGAAAGCCGCGAGTAAGATGAGGCGTAGAACTCCCCCGGCTAGACCTTGTTCTCTGCGCTTGGCCCAGCTGAACTCTTCGGGGGTGGCTTCGATCCCGACAAGACCGCCGTATGAATGCATGAGGATGACGACTTGTTTGCGTTCTTGCTCCACGAGACGTCTGAGTTCGTCTTGAATGACGTTGGCATCATCGCTCAGAGACGTTGAGGCAAAGTCGGGCCTCTCATGACCAGTGAGACTCGGGAGCGGCGGATGGATAACGGGGTAGCCCTTGGCGATAAGAGCTCTCACCAGCTTCCCGTATACTTCGGGAAGTTGGAAAGAACCCTGTATCAAGAGTATGGCGGGCTTAGGGGAAGAGCAAGTCATTGCACGATTCGACAGTTAGGTATTGGAGTATTTTAAAGATTGAATAGGTTAGGTACCTAATCTTATGTTTGTTGTTGAGTGTACTCCGAAAATAGGGATACGTTGGTTCATAAATTGTCACGTTAGACAAGACTAACAAAGAGCCCGAAAATAATCCAATCCAATGAATCTTTGATAATGCCTAGGATCCCATTTAGTGAACGCTGTGCCGTAAATGTGCTTAGAATAGGATAGCGATATCAGGCACACATGCTCGCGCCAGGCTTTGATATAGTAATATAGTCCCAGTTCGATTGATTGATATGTAGCTAAAAGCGAGGTGGCGCTTCAAATCTATATTAGAATAAAATATGTTGAACAGCGACTTTTCACATGTGCAGTAGAATGGAAATGATATAAAAAAAGGTTATGCCAAATAAACTACTCATATTGTTACCGCATAATTGAAGTATAGGTAGGTAGGCTTTGGCATTAAAGGAGAGTTTAATGTCTCAGGCCTTATAAGTTTCCCTTCACATCTCTTTAAACAACTGAAGTCATGATCTAGTTCACTCTATGAATATCTCTCCTAACTATGTACTGGAAACTTGACAACAAGCATTCCATATCAAACTACGGAACTGCTTGGAGTTGGACCATTGCCTTTCTGAGTGAAGTTGCTGACTTCCCACTCTCTAGTAATGGTTATTTGGTGGTCATCTAGATTCCCGCTCGAGGTGTTGTCCGCATGGATGCGAGTTAAGGGGAAGTCGTCGTCAAGTCGCTCGAAGCCATAAGTATGCGTTTCTCTTGGTGGCAGTCTGCGGTCTTGGCTTCTTGCCTGACCTGAGTTTCCGGTACTACTGAGGCCTCTCTTGGTTCGGCCTAGGAGGCCAGTGCCAAATAATCGGATAAGAGCAGGAGTTATGGTCGGAAGACAGGCGTTTACAACACCAAGAGTTGGCTCGAGACCAGAATAAATAGTACCTGATCCAACACCGTAATTTATATCAGTCAAGTCCCAGCTGTTGAGCCAAAGTATTCTCAGGAGAGATACGACGCATATCCTTTCGTCAAACAATTAGCGACCTAGTAATGGCTACGAGATAAATGAGAAACTTACACTGCCCCGAGGCTGAACATTGCAGCAACGGCAAACTTCTTAGGTAGGGTTAAGTGCAAGCTAAATAGCATAGGCATCGGTAAAACTAGTATACAGGTGTCAATCACGAGGTTAGTGATGCCGGCAGCAAGGTAAGCGCCAGATTGTCCTCCACAATTCCCCCCAGGTATGTTTTTATCCCAATTGTATTGCACCGGGTGGCAAAGCGCGAAGGCCTCCACTAATACACTCGTAAAGTAAGCCAATATGACCAACATGATACCATAGCAGTATTGGCAAAACTTCCTGCGAGGAAATAGAACTGTATATAAAGATAGAATCGAAATTTTGACTGCTGAATTTGCAGCGGCCCAAATGATCTGTGCTGCAACGAATGACTGGGTTCGCGGCGTCAATGGGTCGCCCTTATAGATCCGGAGAGTAGGTATTTACGGACCTTCGAGTAGAAATCAAGAACCCATGGGTCTGTTGCCTTGAGATCCTGAACGTGAACCCCTATGCCTCCAGTAAAGACCTCTTTCGTTGTGTTTTTAGCAATTATCGCACAGGCGCCAAGGTCGATGAGATAGGCATTTTAGCTTACCTGCAAGGGAGTTCGCTATTGTACCGGTAGTTAACAACATGGCGAGAATTGCCATGTAATCATTGAAGGCAAGGGGTATGTTCATAATGCGCCTTGACCAAATCCTTAGCCCGAGTGAAATGTAAGCAAGGGAGGCTATGACGAGCAAGACCACGGCGACCTGGGTAGCTATCAGCGTGAGGGCCATGGTTGTTACACCAAGACAGAGCTTCTTGGTAAGAAGGCAGACCAAAAACTATGAAAGGGACCAGAGAACTGAGAAAGGGTCGACATAATCTTCAAGAAGAATCTGACGACTGCTTACTGTTGATCATCCATTACAACATACAGGTACTTGATGTCTCATAATGATATTCTGCTGACCACCACGATGCCTCGGGGAAAGCTCACCTCGATAATTATGCTCCGAAGAGTTGAATGCTGTGTAATAATATTCAAGAGTCCGATCGTCGGTATTGTGTGAGATGGCTATGGGATCCATGTAATAACACTGTAGCACTGTAGGACAAGCTTCTGCACCAATGGGAGCTTTTGTGTAACTGCAGCAACCCACCTCGTCGACCACGTTTATCCTTTCATTTCATCCATCTATTTAGGTTGCATGGGATATGCATCCTCTTGGTCCACCGTCGTTCGGTCCGGGTGCTTACAAAACCACAGCAATCTCCAACATCTGTGCCCACTCTCTACCTCCTCGACTGGGCATTCATACGGACGTCTTGAAACTTCCGCATGAACATATCATCATGGCTTCTGAAACATCCTATGACTTCATTGTAATCGGCGGTGGCGCGGCTGGCCTTGCTGTGGCAGCTCGACTCTCTGAAGACCCCAGCCAGAATGTTCTTGTATTAGAAGCTGGCGCAGATCTTACCCAAGACCCGCGAATCAGAACACCAGCTTTATGCTGGTCACTACTAGGCTCGGACGCTGATTGGGGTTTCCAGACAGAACCTCAGGTCAGCCACATCTCTACGCATATTGAGAGCTCTCGACTAATCCTCACTTAAGCCAACCCTTAACGGGAGACCAATTCCGCTGAATCAAGGAAAGGCTCTGGGGGGCGGGACTGCCACCAATATACAAGTGTTTATCCCTCCTGTCCCGTCCTTGCTCGATTCTTGGGAGTCTTTAGGAAACTCCGGTTGGAACTGGGAGACGCTTCGCCCTTATTACGCGAAGACGTACACAGCCGACACCGTCGACGAATCCTTATTGGAGACATTGGGCATCGACGGATGGTCAACGAAGAGCATAATCGGTGATGGCCCAGTTAAAGTATCATATGGCGGCAACTTGTCTCATCCTATTCGTAAAGTATGGGCAGACACCTTCAAAGGCACAGGATACTATATGCCAGAGGACCCTTTTGTCAATGCATCGGTCGGAAGTTTTAGCGGCCTCGCAACCATAGACGCGGTAAAGGGAGAGAGAAGTGACGCTGCTACATCCTACTACGTTCCTATCAAGTTCCGAAGAAACCTTCACGTCATTACCAATGCCTCTGTTGAGAAAATTCTCTTCGAAGGCAGCGGCAAACCCCCAAGGGCAAAAGGAGTTCAGTATAGGCACGAAGGCAATGTGCTCAAGGTAGCGACTTCCAAGAAAGAGGTTATCCTCGCCGCTGGCGCCATACAGTCTCCGAAAATTCTCGAGTTGTCCGGTATTGGTAGCACGAAGTTGCTCGAAAAGCACGATATCAAGCCCATTGTAGATCTACCAGGAGTTGGAGAGAACTTCCACGATCATATCATGTGCTGTATCAACGTGGCCGCATTGGACAAACTAGAGACACTCGATCCTTTCCTCAGGCAAGAGCCAGAAGCCGTGGACCAGGCCCAACAGGAGTACGCAGCAAATCGATCGGGCCCGCTATCAACCACGGGGGTCTACACATTTGCATTTCTTCCTGTCGTCAAGTACCTCTCTGAGCAAGGGCAAGAGGTTTTAAAGAAACTGCTCTCGGACAACCGACCCTCCCCGGGCAGTGGCCCTGACACGGCGCGACAACAAGCATACTATGATGTCGCCGAGAAGACCTTGCTTAATCCGAACCAGCCAAGCGGCGCCTATGTCTCATATATCGGAAATAACAGACCCCCAATCCCAAAAGACACCAGAACTTTTACCATCGCTGTCATGCTTTCTCAGCCCCTGTCCCGTGGCAGCGTTCATATCGGATCGAATAGTCCATCAGACGCTCCTATCATCAACCCCAATTATCTTTCAAACCCTGTCGATCTCGAAGTCTTCGCGCATCACATGCTACACGTTGAAAGCATAGTTAGAACACCGCCACTGAGCAACATGCTTGAACAACCTATCGTCCACCGGGACCCTGCTTCTAATCTCACGGATCTGGACACCGCGAAAGAATGGATTCGACAGACTGCAACTTCTATGTGGCATCCAGGAGGTAGCTGTGCAAGTATGTTTATAAATCTTACGAGGCTCTTAAACAAGTATTTTTTACTAACTTTCCATTTCGTAGTGCTTCCGAAGGAGAAGAACGGCGTCGTGGACACCAATCTAAAGGTGTATGGAGTAGAAGGTCTACGTGTTGTAGATTCGAGTGCGATTCCACTAATAAGCACTGGTAACTTACAGGCTACAGTGTATGCATTTGCTGAGAAGGCTGCGGATATAATCAAGGAGACCTGGAATCTCAAATGAATAGACCCGACTCGAGATTTATGCTGGGATGACGAAAGAAAATGAGGCTAGGTTCACGGAATTGTGTAATGGTTATCAGCCGACAGCACATCGCCTCTAAAATCTCAAGGAGAGTGATAGGTCATATTCTACTGATCACAAATCACAAATCCTTAACAGCTGCTACATAGGTACATAGTACATAGAATTGCACCTTAAAAAGCCTCCCAAATTCCTGCCCTCTCGTCCTGGTGTAAATCATTCAACCAAAGTCATTATTGAGACGAATATTGTCCAACGCTCCATGAGCATGGAGAATAAGGACAGTGCAGTCTCGGATGCGCACTTGTTGGACCACGTCATGGACGACTCGGCAAATGGGATTACCAGGCCAAGATCCAGTGCTCCCCCAGTTCACATGAGGATATCAGATGATTCACCTGGTCATATCAGCCGCGTCATTGTGTTAGGTGTAAAGGCTTCCACGACAGGTAAGATTGCAACAGTACACTACCAACATGCAGGGCGTAGACAATCTAGCGTCACATCAAAGTATAGACCGTAAGGCTCAGGAGGTACCTGATAGAAGCCACTGTCGAACCAATACGCGGCGGCGCCAGGCAAATGAATAAACTCAAGTTGCCGCAATTTTAACCTTCCTTTTTTAGGCAGAGCCGTGGCCGTGGGGTAGTGTCATCCTACGTTCCGACAATGCATGCAGCCAATTATCAGCAAGCTTGGTTATCTACCTAGGTACCTATATATACTAAAGAGATAACCGTGATGAAGATTCCGGCAGGTATACCTAGTCTTACATATGTGTTTCCATCTTTCTCGGAAGCGAGAACTACCCCGGTGGCTCTAGGTGCCTTAATAATGAGACGTATCGAATATTATGTAGGAGGGTGGGATGAATTATGCTTTTTTTTCTTCTACGAGACATAAGCCGCCCCTTACCCCTAGAATTGCGCTAGAACTTCAAGCCTCAGCTCTCTGATTGGAAGGATGCCCCGGAAAATGCAGGTCATCTCATGCATTTGTAGAACGTTTCAGTCGACCTAGATTACGATCGAGATGTACGAAAAGGCGGAGGGTTGTGGTGAGAAAAATTCGCTCACGTGTACTAACACTTATGCTTTGATGCTTGCTTATCACACTAACTGCATAGTATTCCCATGATGAGTCAATAAATAACCTTACTGGAGGGGACGCGGAGCCTCATCTATGCTGTGGCACGCCGTGCATCCGAGTATCTTAGTAGCACGAAGATAGGAGGGGGGTAAGTCGCTACTTGTAGGCACACGTTATGGTTGTTGGGTATTACCTATATGCGCTGTGACGTAGGTGGACTAAATAGCGTAGCGTCCATGGTGGTCTATTCGATGCGAGCTACACAGGTACGCGGTAGAAGAAATCGCTACTTTGGTATGTATTTCATGCATTCTACGTCTTAACATTCACTAGAGAAACAAAAGGTAATGGGGTCTGTGATGACAGTGTATATGGTTCTGTATTCCTCAGGCGGTGAGCATACTCACAGAATCTCGAACCTACCTATCTTGACACACGTCTTCAAAATATTCCTAATGACAGGGGTTCAATCTCCGTCGCCCCAGGTGTCACATTTTCCTGCTGCCTCGCGAATCAAGCGTTCGTGTGCCGGACTTCTAACCGTCGCCTTAACGGGAAACGGTTCACCCGGGTTGAACGCGTTCAACTTTGTGTCGTCGAACTTATCCATAGGGGAGAAATCAAAGCAGTAGGCTAATCGGGCAAATGCTATGAATAGCTCCTTTTGGGCCAGCTTGTAGCCAACACATGATCTCCTTCCTGCGCTGAAGGCAAATTGCCAGAGATCTTGCTCAACGCCTCCCTTGCTACCGTGCTCCTTGTTGCTATTCTCCTCGAGCCAACGTTCTGGGCAGAACTCGGCCGGTTTATAGTACCCGTTATTGCAGACAGGAACAGAGTTGACGAGAAACTCGGTGCCGGCGGGGAATCTGTATCCCTCAAACTCGAGATCCTCGACAAGTACACGCTGCGGAACGAGGGGGACGGTGGGCCGCCACCTCAACACCTCCTTAACCACCGCGCACATGTATGGCAAATCCGGTAGGTCGTCTAAACTGGGCAGACGATGAGCTTCAAGTCCGCATACGCGGTCAAGTTCATCACGCGCCAACTGCATGGCTTCCGGGTAAGCCAGACAGGCCATGACCCACGCGTTCATAGTCATGCGCGGGTTATCAGCGCCGGCCACGATGACGAGCATCGTAAGGTACATTGCTTGCTCTTCGTTTCCGGAGTATTCTTTGAGTATTGTATCACGGACGAAAGAGGGCTCTGCGCCAGGTTCTCTTAGCGATCTCATGCCGGCCCACCAGTGCTTGAAGACATTGTAGTGGAACGTTCCCATTCTTTCCCAGTGTGGACGCCAGAACTGAAGACACCGAGGGAGTATGTTTAACTGAGGAAAGAACTCGGCGAAACTACTGTTGATTGATGTTAAGAAGGTTGAGGTGACTTTCTGCAAGTCCTCGAGCTCGGCTCTTGACTTGTGCAGGGCTGTGTTGGTGACAACCTTGTACATGATGGCAACAGCGAACCGGTAGTTGTGTGCATACCATGCCTCTGGATCATCTAAGTAAGCCTTAAGCAGCCGTATACTTGCCGCTTCCACGAGATGCCCGTAGTTCTTCGAGCCTGCGCCCAGGATCATTTGGTGGAGCAGACGCCGGCCCTCCCTCCACTCGTTCGTCTTCTGTAAAAACACTCGCTTGTTCCGGCTAACCAGCCCGCCGGCGATTGGGAAGTACGGCCTCTCGTGTGTAATGGAGGCACGCTTGGCTACGATCTCATTGACCACACGGCCGGTATTGAGAAGGACCCATGTCTTGGTGCCCATGCTCAGGGTTGTCATCTCGCCATATCGTGATTGTTCCACGAGCTAGTAAGAAAACCTACATAAACAAATGATCTGGGAGTGTTGTTATAATAGAACATACCCAAGGTACCATATTTCCCCCAATACGTGCTCGAAGCCATTGCAACAAGCAGCCGAGAAGTGGACTCCCTCGTGGTCCAGGCGGCATAACATATCGCCTACCGAGAAACAGGCCTCCTTGATGAGGAGGGAGAAGTAGAATATACACTGCAAGTATGGAGAGAAATAATAATGAGGCTGTGCCAGCCAAGAATGGCGAGAAATCACATGAGAAACCCATGATGATGCACTGAGAACCGGGGTGACACTCCAGAGAAAGCATTGAAAAGGGGGGCTACTAGAGAACCTAGGTAAGCTATAAATAAAAGCCACATCGCACACAAAGATAACGTCAACCTACCCATACTTTCATTATTGATATCGGGTTAAAACACGTGTTATCGCGAACTGCATCTCGATACAGATACAAAGTCACCCGGTTTCGGAGTTAGAAACCAGGGGGATACTTACAAATTGAGCTCGCAGAACACATCTTCTCGGGAGTGAAGTTCGGTACCTCTTTAGCCACTTAACGCCGTAGGCCCTGGATAGGTATTAATTGTCACACGGCTATAAAGCGCGTTAGCTGACCACCATTTTGGTTATCATCACATCTCACACCTCCAGTAAGGTAGACAGTCATCTACGACGAGAATCTATAGGCGCAGAGCCAAAGTACGATTTAAAGAAAGTCCGTAGTTGAGCTTCAAGCCAACTAATAGACATAAAGTCTCATGCAGTCAGAGTAGGATTTCATGAGTATACCAATAAGGCCCTTGCTATTCACCACAGTAGGGCTTACTGTTGTACCTATTTCGTGGTGGTTGGGCATGTCTGAAGGATTCAAAATGTAGCATGCAAAAATCGTGGTACATATAGGCATACCTTAATCGATCATATATCCATTTTTAGCCATTTATGGCTAATCGTACTGTTCATGTGAAGGCACCAGGTAGCTACCTAGGTATATATGTATGTATGTCTGAGGTGTATCATTCCTCATCGTAGCATATATCTTAATCGCTTAAGAGCGTGGATTTCCGTCCAAAAAGTATCGCATGAGGTTTCGCTGAAAATAAGACTATTGTTATCTCTGATCTATCAAACAAGCCAACAATGGCCAAGGATAACTCCCAGCCTACAGCGTGGGATGAGAATACCGTGAACTTCTTCCCGCATCTCCCACCATATTCCAACCCCAGAACTGGTCTATTATCAAAACTTCCCTCGTCATGGATTCCTTACGCCCAACTCATGCGTATCGACCGACCTGGCGGTTTTTATGCTTTCTACTTCCCCTATCTAATCGGGATCATGTACTCTGCTTGTATTGCAACAACTGCCCCTGAACCACTCACTTTAGCGGCACAGGCGGCAATCCTTGTGCCATTTAACATCCTCCTACGAGGCGCCGCGTGCTCTTGGAACGATAACGTCGACCAGGATTTCGACCGACGTGTAGAGCGGTGTCGTCACAGGCCTGTTGCGCGTGGCGCTGTGTCCACTACCGAGGCGCACATTTTTACTCTGGTGCAGCTAGCAATTGGCTATCCAATCTTGAGGCTCTTTCCAGAACCCTGTATGCCGCACATGTTGGTCACAGTGACACTCTTCACTGTGTACGCCTTGATGAAGCGGGTCACATACTACCCCCAGGTCTTTCTCGGCTTCCCCTTTGCCTGGGCTATCTTCTTCTGCGTCGCTGCGTTGGGCAGGGACCCATTCGGCGAGAATGCCGCGTCAACGCTAGCACTCTTCGGTGCTAACATCTTGTGGACTATTACGTACGACACCATTTACGCGCACCAAGATGTGGCAGATGACGAGAAGGCGGGAGTTAAAGGCATGGCCCTACGGTTTAAAAATAGTACCAAGGTTCTAGCGAGTGTGCTAACCATCGGCCAAGCCGGGCTCCTCGCACTTTGTGGGTTGTGGGCGGACTTTAGTGTGGTTTATTTCGTCGGGACCGTGGGCGGCGTAACGATCGCCATGGCCTATTACATCTACAAGGTGGACCTGAGTCGGCCTGAGAGCTGTGGTGCTTGGTTTCACGATCAATTTTGGCTGGTCGGATCTGGGTTTCTCGCCGGACTTACAGGGGAATATGTCATAAAGCGGACGGCAAGTATGGCATAGAGCGAGAGTTGGAGGGGCTCCTATTATCTGTCATCTGTTGTGTTGCCGCGATTACGCAGGCAATGAAGAAGAAGGTCAGATTTTGAAACTGGGTTATACAGGTGAAATGATGGACTACCTACCTACCTTATTAGATGAATCCGGGTAACGCAGGTTCTACAGGGATTCGGTACATATTGTCAGGCTGGCAGACTGGGAAAGAGATGGCGGCTGCGGTTAGAGTATAGAACCGTACGGACACTACTTTTCTTTTTCCTGTGCCTATAAGGAGGTAATGTAGACACCAATGAATTGAGGGCTCGGCTGTAGCCGAGTTACATTAATCTTGTTCATGCATAATTATTTGGTATTCTCTTTTTCATATCCCGGTATCATTGTAGGACTGCATTCGCAAAGGGATGCTAACCTAGCTAACTGTTGAGAAGGAAATAATGATCGGGGATAGGCTAAGGTAGATAGATCTATTGATTTACATCCTTGAGTATTTCTATTAGTTATTCACGATGTATTTTTATTCAAACTGCTCCCGGTGGCCTCCCACGAGAACTCCTTTGTTACGTGGATCCTTGAATCATGGTTTCCCATCTCGCTGTGGGCTAAGGAGCTTCCTACACTATGCGTAGCGCCACCGGCATCTTCCAGGTCGTTCAAGGGGATTAAATCATCTCCGATAGACCTGAAGCCTTGAGGGTTGCCATTCCAAACCCTCACGCCACCATGTGCCATGGACTTGGAATTCTCAGAAGGGTCTATACCATCATTGGTTCTCCTGTGCTGCGAACCGATCTTAGACGTGAAGTGCGTAATCAGCGGCCAGAGCACGGGTAAGCAAGCACATATGAGAATTATGCCAAGTTCGGCAAGTACCCATTTCTGGAGGTCAATAGACCACGTGTGATCGGTAACGATGCGAGGCTCGAAGAACACAGCTAAGCGGATGAACGAGGCAACACATCCACTGTACGCAGGTCAGTAAGGGGATAATGATAAGGAAGAGAAACATGATAGCTCACAAGGAACCAATTACGAACACGCAACTCAAGGCGAGTTTCTTCCTAAGCCCAATTTGTAGCTTCCATACGACAGGCATGGGTAGTATCAACATCACGACATCGTGAATGTTATTAGGGACGCAGACCCATATGTAGTAGCTTTGCTGATTGATGCATGTCCCATTGATAGATTTATCCCAGTGATACGCAACGGGATTGCATTGGAAAATAGCGACGAGGGATTCACTGATGCCCCACATCCATATGAAGGCGAGCAAGACGTAGGTCGTGAAGCGGAACCAGCGGCGGACGTGGAAGATGCGCAAGTAGAGGAGAAGGATCGACGTCTTTTCCAATGGTAATATCAGGCCGTACAGAAACTCGGTCACAAAGAGCATCTTCATATACAACTCCATTGTTTCTGGTTCAAATTTGAGCACCCAGGCTTGATGCCTACCCATGTCGCCGTACTTGACAACTATGGTTCCTCTTCATTAGTGGTACAGCCAGGTTTCAAGACTTGCTGCGACATACTACAGATGACATTGGCGCAGAAACCCATCATGAGAATCCAGGATGGGATTATCAACCAATCCTCGAGGCTAATAGGCCTACGCCCGATTCTGTGTGAAATAAACCTTAGGGCGACAAAAAGGGTGCATAAGATAGCAAAGACGATGGCACATGCGATAAGGCTACCGCCTCTATCGGCATAAAGGCCACCTTCTAGAGATGGGAGATCCATGTCTTCAGCAGACATGGTTTCGCATTGTTCTTGACAAAGCGCAGGCTGGTAGGGAGATTAATCTTTCAACATCCTTATATGCTGTTTTCCGTTGTCTTTTCATGCTTCGGGTGCAATTGTAGATCAGTTTCCTCAAGGTTGACTGCAGGCTCTGGGTGGTTTCACACTCGGAAGCTGAGAGGAGCTGAAATCTGACTCAGCTACGACACAGCAATTCTGCAGGTCGGTGGCGGTAGGGAGGGACATTATTTCGGTAACTAATATAGACGTCTTAGTAGACAGCATATGCTACGGAGAGAGACGTAACATAAGGCTGTGGAATTCAAGGCGAAAGGATAACAATCATATATAGACATATCCTTAGTCATGTACCTGTTGAGGGCATTTTGGATCTCCGAGGTCCCCAATATTAGGTACCTACCTAATGAATACCTAGGTATGTAGATAGGCACGGAATGATATATCAGCCGACACCGGTGTGAGACTTTCAGGTCGGCTCTATGGAAGGATGCATTAGGTAGTAATTCAACGAAAATAAGGAAATGTAACCTGATTATGCAGCTAGTTGATTTGACTTGGGCTGGTTCAGTCACTGTTTACACGTTTACTCACTCATATTACGTTGAGGGCTGAAAGTTCTGAGAAGTTGGGTTGTGAGGTAGGTAAGGGATAAGACGGATCTTTTTTTCCAGCACGAATTTCTTTTATACGACCAGGTCCGCCGTCCCGTCTTTATACAGATGGATGGTAGGTAGGTAGGTAGGTACCTATGTTAGCACTGTTTGACAAGCTCATACGCACGGCCAAATCCTACTGCCATTCCCTT
Organism: Hypoxylon fuscum; assembly: GCA_022578945.1. Taxonomy (NCBI): domain Eukaryota; kingdom Fungi; phylum Ascomycota; class Sordariomycetes; order Xylariales; family Hypoxylaceae; genus Hypoxylon; species Hypoxylon fuscum. Next base: position 48,580 of record MU399985.1, read on the forward strand.
GCTTTGTAAGATTTAAGTTGAACGGTTAAATATTCCCTCACGGCTTTGGTAATCCTCCGATGATATCTATGATTCTGTGCGGGATTGATATAATTTGGAACCTGGAATCAGATGGCCTCCCCGACAGGCGAGCGCTTGCTGCCGTCCCTTGTGGACGAGATCGCACAATCTGACCCGCATCGTGTCTTGTATTCCGTTGCGAAGACAAAGAACCCCGCGGATGGTTTCCATGACATCGATGCAAGAGCGTTTGCCCGTGCTGTCAACCGTTGCTCGTGGTATATCGACGAGAACCTTGGACGAGGCCATGCGTTCCCAACGCTCACTTATATGGGCCCTCAGGATGTGCTCTATGGGATCCTAGTTCTTGCGTGTGTCAAGACCGGATATAAGCTCCTTCTCAATTCACCTCGCAACACGCTCGATGCACACCTGTCTCTACTCGAGACAATGGACTGTGAAACCTTCCTCACTCCTGCCAGCTTCCCCTTGCCAGCCGTCAACCAGATACTAGCCGCGAGGCCGATGCGCCATGTTGAAATTCCTGGCATGTACCACTGGCTCGACGATGGCCTGAAGGAGAAACCTTATCCATACACCAAAACCTATTCTGAAGCAAGGCTGGAGCCATTTGTTGTCTTGCATACGTCGGGCTCAACGGGCTTGCCAAAGCCTATTACCCAAACCCACGGTACAATCTCGCCACTTGATGCATTTGCGACTTTGCTATCTCAGGGGAAACAATCAACCTACCCTTCCTTGTGCGCAGGCCACCGAGTCTACTTAACTTTCCCCTTATTCCACTGTGCGGGAATCAACATGCTACTTCCAGCTTCTATATATGCCGGCTTCACGATAGTACTGGGCCCATTCCCACCATCCGCCGACGTCGCCAACGCTGTTCACGTTCATGGTAACGTACAACAAAGTTGTCTCCCACCAATCATACTAGTCGACTTAGCCAAAAACCCCGACCACCTGGAGAATCTGGGTCGGTTAAATCAGATCACATTTGGAGGCGGACCTTTGCCCAAGGCGATTGGTGACCTCCTCACTACTAAGACTAAGTTATACAGCGGTATGGGTACGACGGAATGTGGAATTCTTCCTGGTCACCCATGCGACCCGGACGACTGGGCTTACCTCGGCCTAAGCTCAATGCTAGGGTACGAATATCGTCATTTCTCAGAAGATCTGTATGAGCAGGTCATCGTGCGGGATCCGCGCCTAGAGAAATACCAAGGGATTTTCGCTACTTTCCCCGAGTTGACGGAGTGGCCTATGAAGGACCTGTATTCGAAGCATCCCACTAAGGAAAATCTCTGGCTATATAGAGGGCGCGCTGATGATATCATTGTCTTTTCCACTGGAGAAAAGCTCAACCCTCTTGAAATGGAGAGTATCATCTGTGCGAACTCCGTCGTAACTGCAGCACTCATAGCTGGGCTCGGACATTTCCAATCAAGTCTATTAGTCGAGGCTGTCAAACCACCGACCAATGAAGAAGAGAAGGGCGAGTTGCTGGAGTCCATTTGGCCATCCGTCCAAGCCGCGAATAAGGAGAGCCCTTCGCACGGACGGATTCACCGAAACATGATTGCTTTCACCTCCCCGAATAAACCTATGCTAAGGGCCGGTAAAGGAACTGTGCAGCGTAAAATGACCCTAGATCTGTACACCTCGGAACTTGATGCTCTGTACCAGGACAGCGAAACCCCTGTAGATGGTGTCCTACCCAATACTCCGGCTGCCCAGGACAGCGTACAAGACGCTGTCAAAAACATACTCGTCACGTCAACAGATATTGACGTCAGTACGATTTCCGACGATGTCAACCTCTTCGAAATGGGACTTGATTCCTTGCAGGTAACAGTGATAACCAGAGAGTTCAACAGATTGCTGTCAGTGCATGGGAGACCGCAGTCCCTTGAAACCAGAATAGTTTACTCAAATCCCAATATCGCTGCTCTCACGAGTGTTGTATCAGCCCTTGTCGAGGGAAAAGCTCCCTCGCAGAGCACCGAGAGTGACGAACAGAAGACACGGAAGCTTTACGAGCTTCATGCAGCGAACATGCCAATTTCTGGTAGACAACCTCAACCGATGCCTGTGGATGGCAGCATTTTCCTGTTAACGGGTTCCACGGGCTCACTGGGCTCGTATATCCTTAACTGCTTGCACGGAGACCCTCGTGTTCGCCGAGTCTACTGCCTCAACCGCGGCCCTGAAAGCCTCGGACGCCAAGAGAAATCTCAGACTGCCAAGGGTCTCCAACCACTCCCAGATAATGTCCAATGCCTTGATGCGAACCTATCGAAACCGTATTTCGGGCTCTCCGTGCAAAAGTACAAAGAGCTCCTTGATCAGGTTACTCATGTAATTCATAACGCTTGGCAAGTTGACTTCAACCTGTCTATCGACTCCTTTGCCAGTCAAGTCGGTATCGTCCGACGGTTCATTGACTTCTCAGCGCACTCCCGCTGCGGTGCACAGCTTTTCTTCGTCTCTAGCATCAGTACCGTCAGCGGAAGAATCGGTGGCAGCATTGCCGAGCGTATTTTCAAGGACTGGCGCACCTCAGAGGCGACAGGGTACGGACAGTCCAAGTTTGTCTCGGAACGCCTCCTCGACACGGCAGCTCGAGAAGCAGACATCTCTGCGGTTGTCTGCCGCGTAGGCCAGATCGCTGGTCCGACCTCAACCAGTGGCATGTGGTCGAAGCAAGAGTGGTTACCAAGCTTAATCGCAAGCTCGAAATACTTGGGCAAGCTGCCGACCTCTCTAGGCCGGATGGAGATGGTAGACTGGATTCCGGTCGATGTTCTCGGTCAAAGCATCGTCGAGCTCGCAATTCGCCCCCCGAAAACCCAGAGGGTGGGTGCCACGGTCTACCATGCGGTGAACCCGCAGCAGACTAGCTGGGCGAAATTAGTGCGCATTGTTGCGCAATACCTCAGCCGAGAGAAAGCAATCGGGATGGTATCACTAGAGGCCTGGGTAGAAGAGCTGCGCAAGAGCGCGTCTAGGATCGACGATGTGACTCAAAACCCGGCTATTAAGATTCTTGGGTTCTTCGAGGGATTAGCTTTCAAGGGCGCGGACCCGATTCTCCTGAGTACGGACGACACGCTCGGCATGTCAAAGACGTTAGCGAGCCTAGGACCAGTTCAAGACGCATGGATGGAAAACTGGATGAGGCAATGGGCTTTCTAAAAACCAAGAAGTCTAGCTAAATAGAGTAGCGCGAGCAAAGTGTTAGCTAGCTACGTAGAAATTGTTTTATCTTAAGAAAGGCGTATATGTACCTAGAGGCTAGAGGTATGTAGTTAAGAAGTTCACAGCAAACAAACAAAGCCTTCATGTAGGTAATGACTTCATGATTTTTTTAGCGAGGTTGGAACTAAGTCCACACAGCTGTGGCCAACTGTAGACAAAGCCCTCAGCAGGCCTGCTATATATAGCATCGACATACTTGAATCAGTAGGCGGTCAGGAGGACACTAGCTTCATCCTCGTTAGCTTCGCATTGGTGTCCCACCTCGCTAGGTGTTTAGCGCAATTGAGATCTTGTTTGAAACGGCAGAACCTTTCGACAGCTCCCAAACTTTCCAATATTCCCCGATACCTACAATGTACATGTAGAAGTTCCCTTCAAACATCTTCAACCTCGAAATTGGGTGACTAGGACGGTCACCGAGTATGTCCCAGGATAGTGGCGTCGTAAAAGACACCTCCTTGCCGCTCAGCCAAATCCGAGATACAAATTCGGCCTCTGTTATCTCTTCTGTTTTGGATATACAGAGATACGCAGTTACTAGGGATAATTGGCTCAAGTCTCTCGAATGTCTCTATTTAGCCGCGGACAACGAGGAACCAAGCGTCAAGCGGAGGCGCGTATCCGGCGGTAGCGTGCCCGTAGCCTCCTCGGAGTTGTTTAGGAGAAGGCACCTTAATCCCTTCTCAGATGATGAGCGTGAGAGAAACTATATCGCCGTCTCGTACACCTGGAAGGCCTCAAAAGAAGAAGGGGAGGATGAGGAGACAGTAGGGCGATACCTCGTCGAATCACGTAGAGCTGGCGAGCCTGCGCTGCCAACTAATGTGAGGGACACGGTCTGGACCCGAGTGCTCAACTATGCTGAGCATGTAGGCTGCGATAACATCTGGATCGACCGTGAGTGCGTCGACCAGAAGGATGGGGTGGAGAAAGAAGCAGCAATCCAGAGCATGCATTTGGTTTATAGTCTAAGTAGGAAGCCAATTGCCCTGCTTACGCGCACGATCGAGACTGCAAAAGAACTCGATCTACTTACCAATCTCTTGTGCGGCGAGGTCAACCCTCAAGATGAGCCAGCTACGCTAAGCCTCATAAATGATATTACGTCTAACTTGTGGTGGACGAGGGCCTGGACTTTCCACGAGGACTATAGAGCGTCGGCCCGCATGTTTCTACTCATCCCGCATCACCGCAGCTTAGAAACACGTAAGGATACTGCAACAGACCTCGAAGGACGGCCCATTTTAGGCAACGTTGAAGGCGAAATTTGTATCAGATCTATGGACTTCAAGAAATACGCTACAGGTTTCTGTCTCTCCTACCGGAAGAAAATAGAGGACAGTGACATCTGTGATAGGATCCTCAAGGCAGCTGCACAATACAATATCCTCCTTGAAGAACAGTGCTCACTGACAGGATTTTGGTCGGTATCTCGTTCGATGTCACCAATCATCGTTTCGGACATAATCTCGCGTGACATCATGCGGGAATCCGACCGTCTTGCCATAATGGCAAATTGTTGTGGGTATAGCACTCGCCTTGATACAAACACCCTCAATAGCAAGAGCAGCAGCCTCAGCCTGTCGATCCTCGCTCTGTATCTATTGAACGGCGAGATCCTGGAAAACAGCCCAAAGAAGGAACCCCAGGGATCGATCAACGATACCGTATACGAATATCTCTCTAAACAGTCTCTCAATAGCTTCCGGCCTCCAATCGATGAAGGGCTCACTTTCATCAAAAGTTGTCGCTTCGTCGACCCCAAACTAACCACGGAGGGTACGATAACTAGAGGCCACCTTTGGAAACTGAGCAAAGTAATACGCCGTAAACCAATGAAGTGGGACAAATACAGGTCGTTGAAACCCCTTGCAATCTTGGCCACGGAACTCAATTATCAAGATTACGGACGCCCCTATCCCGATCTTGCAACTCGTTTGTTAGAAGAGTCCTATGATCGGTCTCCGCCTCGTGACAACAGGCAAAGTCCCCGTCGCTGGGAATGGCGGAGATGGATGACCGACGAAGTAGAAGAAGCCCTCGTCGAGGGGAAAGTCCTCCGGCTGGGACGCCTCGTTCATCCCAAATATAAAGGAGAGGACAGCACTTACCGTGCTATTTTTGTCGGCAACGTGGACGATGATTGGGACGAGAACATACCAAGCTGGGCCTTTACGTCCACATGGCCCGCCAAGAGCGAAAGTGATATCCACAAGCACGTGTCACTCGAAGTGGACGTCGAGTTCCCTGAACGAGCGCCCCCAAAACTACACATCAAGCGCTGGCTTAACGGGCTCTGTTTCTTTGAAGGGTCCCCGCAGCGGGACGTCTTATTTCCCTGGCCTTCCGACCTTCTCAAATAGATTTCTACGCTGATCTATCCTCGATTATGCTCTTACGACTATCTACTAAGGCTTTTATGAAGGCGCATGTGAAATGAAAAAAAGACTCTCGGCAACATCTGGAGTTATGTGGGCTGTATTTAGATATGCATCATTAGGATCGGTGTTCTTAGAGCATTTTATTGCGTTTACTATGTTTACATAACAGGAGGTGATGGATCACTTCAAGGAAAATAACAAGGAGAAAAGAAAAAAACGGAATAGAAAGCCAATACTATTTACCAAGTCAATATCAGCTAACCATGCTGTTCTCGAAGAACAAGTGCGGCATACATTAGCTCATACTCCGTTATCATCGAAACTAACAGCCTCTCCTCCCTTAGAATATTTTTACTACTAGCCCTACATGAGTAGATATATCTCTTTTAAGACGTGAATAAGGCCATTATTCTCAGCGTCGTCCCTTGATCCGTCGCTGATATTCTTAAACTCACACAATCAAGACTAGGTACCTACCTAAGTACTAGGATAAAAGTAGGAGGCTCGTAGACGTCGTAACCTTATTGTTCCCATAATAGAGTGACATGTTGATCAGTCCACTTACACAAGGGGCAGTAACAATGCTATCACAACCAAAATAACTGAATTTTCAGCCAGTATCACACAATGACACGCAGATCTTAGATGGCCAAAAACACGCAATTTACGAAAATTTTTATATTCGTCCATCTCTGATTTTATTTTGTTCTCCAATGAGGCACGTTAGCTATAAAGCTTTCCCTTCCCATTCGGTATTTGAACGCCCCTTACTTCAGAAACCCGTAAATTCGTAGAAAGCCTAGTCCTTACGGAAGGAGAGGTGGAAATAAGATCCGGGCCATATTTTTTTCTTTTTTCTTTTCTTATGGTTAGTTGCTAAACGATGCAGCAATCTTAGCTGGCAACTTATTTTTAGGTGCGATCCCCCTTAACAAAAAGTATTGGTACAGGTGGGATTGGAGAAAGATGAAAAGTGAAAGAATGGGAGGTTTGTTAAGAGCGTGTGTAATTTGAAACAGCCCAGGGCTATCGCTATCTTCCGATAGACTGGCGAGTGGTGGGCAGAAAACAATGCATTTGATTTCGAACATCCAAAATTTGTTGTAAATGCGACAGTTGTTCCACCCTATTTCTGGCCGAAGGCGGCTCTTAAACCGCTTGCGTACAAGTTCCTTAACCACAGCAAGTTCCCAAACTCCATTGCTACCCATTCCTAACGAAACAAAAGAAATAAAATGCATTCACAACACGCCGGTCCAGGTAACGCCATGCTGTGGAAAACACGTATAAAATGATCGTAGTTTGTTGGTTCAGTCTGCTAACCCTGATTGACGCGACTCGTTCTCAAATTCTCGTGTCAATAGTTAGGTCAATAGTTATTTCTGTTGGCTTTGATCTCTTAGGCAGGAACGGAGATTTCGGGTTGTCACCTCAGCTCCTATAATCTGATCAGAATAGGTCGGGAATATTAGCTTCCTCGATAATCGTAGTAGCGATCCCGTCCGGTAACAAAATCATAACATTCTTAGTTGGATGAATCCACGCGGAAAGTTGTCTCGGAATGCTTCACAGTTGGCCGCGGCGTCGGCTCTTCAGCAGGCTCTTCTTCAATAGTGCTTGGTGGCCGTGGGGTTCTATCGGAGCCTTCTTCTGCAGCGCTTAGATCATATGTCGGAGAGGCTTCCGGTGGCGTGTGCAAGGTCTTCGACAGTGGTCTAGCGCCTGAGAGCGGCGAAACATCAGCTTCTCTCGATGGGGTCACTATCTGGGTTACAGGATCCGACGTAGTATCAGAAGAGATGGCAACACTATCGTGGCTGTTTGCCCTCATCATTTCTATCCCAAGTTTTGAGCTAGGCGGTGGTTGCTTAGCACGGAAACCGCGGTCTTTATGCGTGCCGAGTTCATCGTCTTCATCATCTGCAGAGTCATTGCCTTCGAGGCGGCGCTTTTCAAGGTGCTCACGTCTCGAACGTAGTTTCTCCAGAGATCGCTGGGGCACCGGCATCCTAGGCTGTTCGATTTGGGCAGGGGCGGATTGTTGAGAAATGAGTGGGATAGGCATCTTCGAAGCTCCCCCAGGGCTCGTAACCGCCTCTTCATTGCTGATTCCGAGACCGGATTCTTCTCCCCAATCACCAGTAGCTTTGCGACTAACTACTACAGGTATCTCATCAGTGGTCGCAGATTCCGAGTCTCCAAACAAGCTTGAACTGATAGAATCTTCTCTACTCGAGCCCCTGAAGCTACTACTCCCTGCGTGGGCATAACCGGACGATACCGAGGTAGGACTATCTTCCAAACGAGAGCTGTGTAGTTTCGCTGCAGAGATAGGATTTGGAATCGGAATCGGAATCGGAAATGGCTGGTCTTGGCCTGGAGATGGTGGTTTCCATTGGCAAAGATTGGAGAGAACTTCGATCAATTTAGAAGAGCTGATAGGTTTCTCAATAAGAGAGTCGAAGTAATGGGGTGCTTGCAGTTCCTTTAGATAAGCGGTTATTGCGACGATCGGCGTGTGGGCATTGACATTCTTGACTTCGCGGACCATGCGAGCGACGTCGGATCCACTGATCTCCGGGAGCTTAAACTCGGTGAAGATGATGTCAAATTTGATTTCGCCCACTGCATACCTGACTGCATCTGAGCCGGACGACACGGAGATGGTGCGGCACCTAAGCTTCTCGAGCAATTTCTCCATAACCATTCGCGAAACCGGGTGGTCTTCGCAAATCAAAACATCGAGAGAGCGAAACGTTGGGCTATCGAGCATAATGGCCGACATCCGACGAGACGATTGACGCCGTTGGACTTTAAGTAGAGCGTTCGTCCTCTCGCCGCCCTCGTTGTCTGATGATGACGGAGACATATCAAAAACTTGGCTTCGACGGTTGCGATGGTGTGCGAGTAGATCAACCGCCACAGGACTACCTTCTTGAGAGCCCACCGTTAAAGATCGTGACCGAGTCGAAGAGCCACTGACCTGCCTCGGAGTTCCTATTGTCTTTTGTGGCGAGAGCGGTAGTGGGGGAGGTACACCCTTACCCTTCACAGGGGACGCTGCTGCTGCGCTCACTGACTTTTGGAGGCTAGGAGTAGTTCGCGGCACATCGAAAAAGCTCCCGGGCTGCAAGGTGCCAGACCCAGATTGCTGTGAAAGGCTCGAAGAATTGCTTGAAGCTTTCCTGCGGCCTTCACCACTCTGACCTGCGTGGAAAGACACAAGGAGTGGAGAAGACGGCTGCGAAGCACGGCTAGGAGATGAGTTGGCATGACTGACCGCGGACGGTGACGCAGGACGTTGCGATGCTGAAGCTTTGGCATTGGACAAATTACGCTGTACTGGCATAGGTAGAACAGGACTCCCCTCAAGTGTGGGAGCTGGGGACGTGGGGTTGTTGCCACCTGGGCTAGTTCCAGATCTGCTTTGCGCTGCCATTGCTTGAGCTTTCAGCTGCTGAATCACATCCTTGTTGGCCTTGTCAAGAACTGTAAGATTCTTGAAAGCAAACGTTCCGAAATCATCAGAAGCTACCGGCTCACTAAGTCGTCGACTCTTCAGATCTCGAATGTGGGGTGGTATATGAAGTGGCATCAAGCCACGTTTGATTTGATTGACCTGAACCTGGGAGCGGACGCGCGACAGAGCGTCATGTGGGCGATCAGGATAATCCGGTGTCGGGGCGGATGGCGGTGACATTTGATCTTCCATCTCCTCAGTAAACGACTGCAGAGTGGCTCCACGTGCATCAAAGTACTCTGTATCCTCAGGGTTCTCTGGCTGAGGAATAAATTGGGCGTCATCTTGTAGCAACGTATCCCAATTCATGCCTTCAAACCAAGGATGGCTTCTGATCTCCTCTCCACCAGAAGCATACTTATCCTCGCGATTAGCACCTAGCCTCTGTTGTGGATCGATAGAAAGTAGTTTGTTGATGAGGTCCTTCGCATCAGGCGAAATGTCATCTGGCTCATCCGGCCACATGATCTTACGAGCGAGTATATTCTCAAATACCTGATCTGCTGCGGTAGCATGAAAAGGAGGAAATCCATAGAGGAACTCGAACAGAATACAACCAACTGACCACCAATCACTTGTCTCGTCTTGCCGTGCACCTTTGATGGTTTCAGGGGCAAGATAGTCGGGAGTTCCCACAAACCTACGGTTGGTGTCTTCAGGATCGAAGAGGGCCATCGGGGGCGGCATCATGCTTGACTGAGGCGGAGTGCTCCTGTGCATGTCACTACTCTGGCTGGTGGTCTGGTGAATAGACGGGAGGTCAGGGGAAGCATTGCCAGCATCACTCGCATCATCATGCGGAGATCGTATACTGGACTGACTCATGTGGATGTCATTTAGAGAGAAGTTCCCCATCATTTGCGTCAGTGTTTCGCTACCACCGCTATCACTGCGTTGGCCAGAGATGCGCCGTGGCTCTTGGTGAACTTGGGACAGGTTAAAATATGACGGCTGCCCAACTCCGTTATCCGGAGTGATTTGGGGTGTTGTGCCAGGAGAGTTGTGGACGCCGTGAAAGTCAAGCGATGTGGACCGAGATGATGCGATTGACGCCGAACGGACAAAAGGCCCCGTCTTGAGCAGGTCCGGGGTAGGATCAGCAGTTCCACTATTCAGAGCTCTCTTCTGCCGGCCGATTAATCCCATTCGTGACAGACCAAAATCGGTCAATTTCAGGTGACCTTTTTGGTCGATAAGTAGATTATCGGGCTTCAAATCACGATGAATGATCCCTCGATCGTGTAGATGCTCGACTCCAAGAATGACTTCCCCGAGATACTTCTTCACCCAATCTTCGGGCAAACCACCGAGTACTTTGATGAGAGAAGCACAGTCACCGCCATTTAGATACTCCATGACAAGGTACAGGTAATCCTTGCTAGAGAATGTCCAATACAGCTTAGCAACAAATTCACTCTCTCCTTGCCACATCATGATGGCTCTTTCGGCTTTCACGTTGGTGACCTGATTTTTGGCAACCATATCGGCTTTTTTCAAGACCTTGATTGCGAAATACTCGCCCGTAGATTTCTTCTTCGATAGGTAGACACTACCAAAGGCACCCTTACTGATCGGCTTGATGATCTCGAAGTCTTTGATCGAAGGCGGAACAGCACGTGCCATTGGGGGGTGGTTGGCTGCGCTCAATCGAGGAGATGTAGGAGCCCGATTTGGAAATTCCGATACAGCTGCTGATGATTGCCGACGATGATGTGGCACTATAGCCGGGGAGCTGAATTCGCTACTGGGAAGCATAGGAGATGCCTCGGGAGAAGTAACACCCTCCTGTGAATATTGGAGGTTCCGAGGCTTGTGCATTCGCAGTGGTGAGGAGGGCTGGGTACCTCTAGAGGGCGACTCCTGACGATGAGGCGATGACGTACCGGTTAAAATGAGGCTTCGCCTTTGATGTTGCCGTGAACTAGTAGCACGACGCAGGCTTAAGTCAGACATGGGTGATTCAATTCGAATTCCTTGGCGTGGTTTAGAGCCAGACCTGCCGCTGCCGTCACTGTCGCCAGCATCGGTTTCAAATAGCGCGGATCCACGACGAGAATTCCCTGACTGGGCGGTGGCACCCGGTACTTCACGATGGGACGTCGGCGTTGGACACTCTCTGGGGCTGCTCGATCTCGTAGATTCAATGGTAGAAGAAGGGCGAGATAATCGTCGTCTGTCCTCAATATCGCCCAATTCCACATTCCCCAGAGCAACTGCCAACGACGAAGGTGTATCGAGAGACCCGGCAAGTGCAGGTTCTTCCTGTACCGTTGGAGTTTCTCCAGCATCTTCCTCGTCTTCTCCGCCTTCTTCATCTTCAGTCGAATCACTTAGACGGCCCGCAGCAATACGAGCCGCCTTACGCATTGCATCCTCGATGCATTCCTCAACGATGACGGTAAACTCGATTCGAATACGCTCTGCATATTCAATTATCCTCCTGTGCCGGAATACAGCCTCGACTTTCTCCCTAGCAACCCTTTCGGTATCACCACAGAGTACAGATAGGCCATGTTCTTGTTCAAGGGTGTTGGAGCCAGGAGACTGCCATTGAAGTACTTGAGATATTCGAGACTCGGACTGCGGCGACTGTGTGCGGAACTCGCCAGTAGCCTGCGAGGAAGACTCCTTGATCGCAGGAGTGCTTATCTCAATTGCAGTATCGCAAAGATCTAAAAGCAACTCAACGATGCGGGCTTGTGGACGTCTCACCGCAAACGACCTTGAGCGAGAGTGGCCAAAGCCTGTGGACCGATCTCTTGACGATGGGGTAGGCGATGCTGCCCCTGGAGAAGACGTGCTGGAAGATGGTCCAATAGATAAGCCCTTGTATTCGGCAATAGGGATGGATATTGGGTCTCCGGAAAGCCCACGGCTCTTGCGGGCTTCCAGAGCGTCTAAGACTTTGACAATGGCGTGCCGGTGTTCAGTCAGGTTTTCCTGGGCCATCTGAACATCCATCTCAGCTCGATGTTCTTGAAGGCACAAATCCGTATGTTTTTCAAACCACCAAGGAGGAATCTGGCGCTCGCAAATACGACACAGAACATGTGGCGGCGGAGGGTGGCTGGCGGGATCCTCGCTTCCTGACTCGGCCAGTTGAGTAAGATAGCTAGCAAGCACCTCAGCACCTGATCCCAAAGAATCTACAAGCAGCGGTGCCAGGTCAATTTTGATCTCTCGAGGTGCAATCCACGGTCGTATCATCCACATAGTCTAAGCGAGTCAGCATCCAGTCCTCTCCTGAAATTGTCTACGGTGTATCTTACATGACTTTCGCCTCCGGTGGTGCGGTCGTAGACCATGATACCTTGGGCCTCGAGCTCGACCGTGATAGGACGGGCCTCGTCATCTTCAGGCTCCTTGTCCGTATCGGTGGTGGGGTATAATTTCGACAAAGGCCCTAGGTAAACAGTGAATCGGATATACTGGCTACGGGAGTCATCCTGCTTCATGGAATCAATAGCTTCGGCAAACGCAGATTTATCCTCGCTGATGATTAAATCAGCTATTGAGGTACCCTCGAGGGACTCTGGTTTTGTCCCAATGATGTCGGCCCACGATGGGCTAACCCATCGGATAGTACCATCGAGGTTTAGGTCCACTATGACGTTCAAATTCTGTTCTGCGGCCTCGCGGAGTTCATCACGTTCTTCCCTGATGTCTGCACTTAAAGACCTTTCCATTGAGCGGCCAATGGCCTGAGCCCGGAGCGAGCTGACGGCCGGAGGGGCCAATCTGCTATTATCCTCATCCATTGTTGAAAAGAGATAGGCGCGACACTCGTCAATTGAAACGGTTGCATCGGAAAAAGGAGTTCGATCGGATCGTAACGCTATCGGATTGTTTGGCAAAGGCACAAACGCGTCCGGATCATGCAAAGCTGATGCTAGCGTATCGTAGGATTTGGTTCTCGGTCAAAATCGACCTCATGCGAAGCCCAGTGGTCTGGCAGACAGCCAGAGTCAAAAGCTTGCGAGAACCCGAGACATGACGGTGAGTGACGTGCTTAGTTGATCAGGTCACTCAGTCTGTCACAAAATGTTCGATGCGTTTAGGCGATTGAGGGCGAGCCTCCCAGCTCACACGGGGAGCTGCCAAAACACTCGAGCACTATCGCGATCCGGTCTAGTTGTTGACAAAGGGCGGTATCGAGGGAGGCTTACAGAGGGGCCAAAAAAAAAAGAGAAGAAAAGTTGAAAGAGCACGAGGTCTACCAGGAAAGGATTAATAAAAGAAGGGTTAATTTTGGGTATTATTTTTTTTTTTTGCTCCACCAGATCTACAGGTCTCCGTAGAGGAGGAAGAATGAGCGTAGCTACGCAAAAAAAAAAAAAGTGTAGTAGGTTGAAGAAAATCACGGCGAGTTTGATCCGGAGCGGGTATACCATTACCTTACACAGCGCGGGTCGCTTAGGTATTAGACTTTGTATCATTTTTGGGCGGTGCGTAAAGGAAAGAGTCAGTAGGAAACATTTAGCTTCCACTTTCCATATGCACAGTGTTTACGCCCCCAACAATTTTCGGTATTTTTACTGTACATAAAGACCCAGAGCGGGGGAACTGACATGGGAGGTGCGTTTCCAAGCAGTCAGGTCAGTTGTACTTTTGTTCCTTCTCCCTACAAGCATACCTTTCTCAGTTGCACACTCGTACCTACAAGGATATATCCAATCTCTATGGAGGTACCTAAGGACCTATGCTGACCCCTACAGCCCGGGGCCTATTACTCATAGCCTTGGAATTTCAGGGACAACAACCCAAGATTAGCGCCTTAGGAGTGTCATGCGGAATTCCTCCTTGCGATCAACATGGTGTTCTCATAGGCCCCGTCGCCTTGCCTTACCTTGCTTTACTGAACATTCCATGGAATTTCTGTTTCGTTTCTTTTGTGCTTCCATTCTTCTGTCCGAATTCTAAGCCGCGTCATACGAATATTCGTGCCCATAAATACGAATACTAGGGAGATCCCTGGTGGGAAATCCCGCTTGATAACTGATGAAATTCCATGTTACAAATGATGACAGCAATGGGAGGACAGCAAGGTACTGCATCCGAACCTAACATAACATAACAGAGACAAGATACAGAGACCTACCACTGCAGAGACAAGATCTTGGGAACTCAAGTTTCCAATCCAATGCCAATTATTCCACGCAGCGGAGCAACTAATCCTAGTCCACTCCGGCGGCATGTCTAGCTGGTCGCCGGCTACTGCTGTCAGCAAATGAATGACAACCGACATGGGTCCAGTGATCCTCCCGCAGACATCCATCCAACCCAATCCAATGAGTATTGGGGGCAATGTTTACTTCTTGAGCCATACGAAGCAATACCCACACCATAGGACATTCCCATGGGACATTCCTACGTCAACGCTGCGTCTCGAGAGGACGATGGCTTCGTCTTCACTGCCATTGTTCATGCAGTCATCTTATCTTGGGGTATAGAACCTGCTTAGCAAACACACCACCTCTAGATCGGGAGCAAAACATACGCTAACACTCGTCCTCCCTTATGAATACAATGCTATTAAGTAAGGTAGGTAGCCATAAAGAGACATCAGTCGATGGGAGACTACCAAAATCTGTGTCAACCATGGCTCACCCTTCCGATGAGAGGATAAACCAGCCAGGGATTCCTTCACCTGCAAATGCATGCGAAGCCTTTCTATTTTGTTCCCTACTACCTAGCTCATGATAATCTTGTAGAAATAATTGGAATCAGTATTGGCTCCATCCCCAGAAAACTTCGAGACACACGAACGCTTCACAATACTACGGTTCACACGAAAATTGCGTGAAGCCGAACATGTATCGTCTTTCGCACAGAAATCGAGAAATACAAGAAGTATGTGGGACGACAGGTAACATCGAGCGATCTTGAGCGCCGCTGAAGCCGCTTCTATTCCACAACATCGTCGCGGTCGTTACCCCACTACCCACCATCACATACTATGTAGTTAGTTCTCCAAGTTTACTCGCCAATGCAACGGCTGAAGCCAGCCTGCATAAGGTGCGCTCACGTATCAGGGGATACCCAGACCAATCCTCATCGATGATGGTTTTTGTATCCACCCGCTCACCTCACACAGCTCAGCCAACCATTAGCAATGATCACCTAGCTCGTTCCGCGATCTACGACAGCAATCTACATACTGCCCGCTTAATTACACTACCCGGTCATATCGCACTCTTCGCGACGACTAAACTTAAGATCAGTTAGCTAAGGTCCCTTCGAGATGGCGATTCAACATAAAATGGTCCATAGGTATGATCGATCGTGCCTCGTAGGTGATGATACGCAACTTTGTTTTAAGCGAATGATGTCAAACCTATCACAATTGCCAACTCACCGAGGGTCCTTGCCCTTGTACTATCGTAACTTAACCTGTACGCCGAGTTCTCTCGAATGACTTGACCAAATTTGGGAGGTTGTATCAACACAGAGACCACGTTGGTGTATGATGTGCTCCCAATTCAAAGACATCTATCTACCCCTTGGTTTGAATAAGCTCGGTTCTAGCTGGTCCATGGCTAACAAAATGTAGTCTTTGGTATGCAGACCTATCCCATGACACATGACGGAAGGGATGGTCTAGACTCTACATAGTAGATCCGCCAGCTGCATCTGGTCACGGTCATTGGCACAGCTGTTATGTGTCACTTGAAACGAAGTAGCCCTAAGGAACTATGAATGCACGATAACTCCTTGCAGCTAGACAACATGCTATATCGTCTAACGCGTCGTGATGCAAATAGTTAGAAGAATTTAGGCAAAACATCCCCCGCCCATCAGAAAGTACCATACATACTATGCAACGGACGGTCGGTGAATGTTGCCAAGGCTAGCTCCAATATCTTTAGCTGCTGTGGTGCGGCTCTCCCTGATATTCTTATATTAAAACGTCACCCACGGATTACTACCTCGAGACAGCGATAATGCCTCGCTTCACATACTAGAGGCTACAAAGAACTATTTGGCAGCCCATTCGGCCTTAACGGCATCGAGCCATTCTCCTTTTTCAACCCACCGCTGCTCCAACCACTTCGCCAGCTCTTCGTCCGTATATGGGAGCTCTTCAAGAGCAAAGCGCCGCGCATGAATGCGGAATTTGTATCCGTGAGAGCGGCTGAGATTCGGAAGCCTCAAAGTGTCCCACATACTCGGGGCCACATGGAATCTATCCTTATGCTGATACGCAATGGTAAAATCATACACAGCCTTCACGTGAGGTGCTTTTCTCAGATGCTGTACAGTGGTGACAAACCCCTTAGTACGGGGGTACAGTAGATGCATGGGTTGCGGGCGGCCATTCTCTTTGCACCAAATCTTAGACTCGTCATACTTCTTTGGCGTAAACCGTGTAGCCTCGCTGAAACTTATCAGCCCTGCAGATGGACTTGTCAGTCGCACAATCCACAGTAGCTGCGACATAACACATCAAGCGGTTACTCACACGTCGGCCACCTCCTATGCACGATTCCACTAAAGACACGCTGTAGCTCGCGCTGGTCTCGCATCCAGTTCCGGCTCACCATTGGCATGCCCATTGCCCACAGACCCCAACCAAGGAAGGGAACCCAGCGAAGCTGAATCTTCGCAAACCATCGGCATTGGCCTAGCATTCCTGATCGCAAAGCTAAGGCCTGGATCATGTAAAAGTCGGCCCATGTGACATGATTCGAGATGACAACAGCCGATTCCCTCATCGGCAGACGGTCTCCTGAGAACGTGATCTGAGCGCCATTGCAACTCTCGAAGATAACCTGGATCCACTTCCAGACGGAGTATGCGATACGCGAAGATGCGCGGTAGACGAAATCCGGCGCGAATATCTTCACCAGCAGGAGGAAAGATAGCGCCAAATCGCACACCGCCAGATAAATAACCCAGGGGGCTACTAGCACAATCCCCCTCAGATTGGCAGGAACCCTCGTCAGCAAAGCCATGGGCTCTGCGCGGGTACTCAAATAACAAAGACGTGGCGTTTAGGTTGGCGTTGGATAGCAATCCGAAAGGAAGAAAAATGAGAACCGACTCTTTGTCAAGTTTGAAAGTCTTTGGAAGCAATATCGGTCACACGTACAAGCCGGTAGCCTCGGAGTAGCTTAAACAATGCCATTTTCGACGATGACCGCCCCGTCGTTTCAGGTCCCAACCCTCCCAGACCCCGCCTAATAACGCCCGGACATCAGGCCGGCGATCCCCTGCAGCATCAGGGCAGAAAGAGATAAGCGAATTTCACAAACGAAGATATCGTCAATGTTTGTGTTACCGCCACGATGGCTCAACGTAAAAAGTGCAAAAATCCGTACCGAACGAACGGCCCGCGCCGGGCTGGTTTAATAAAGTTACGTCAGTGCCGATTGACTTCTTAGACAGGTGCACAACATACATAACGACAAGACATTCCTAAAAAAGCTGTGTGGGGTAAAATTGCCTACAATTTGGCGGATAATGTCCACCATGCGTACAGGTACTTCGCGTGACAGTAGTAGGAATCTGCAGGACGGAAAAATCCATCAACGACCAATGGATCTTCTGCCCGATCATCAAGATCACTGTCCTGCAATGCTGCCCCCCGCCCCCCGCTCTAGGAATTCAAACTTCGTCTTCGACATCAGATTGGCGGTCAGGATTCCTCAAAGGTCTCCCCTTAAAGCATCATAGAGCCAGATATCATCATACTCGACCAGTTATTCTACTGAAGAGTTCAAGACAATGGGTGCACACTCACCATCTTCCTCCGTCCTCTATATTTGCCACATTGCTGAACTTCCTATATTATTGGACTTACTACCGAGCCATACAGCTTTCAGATTTGACAGTGACAACACGGGCTTTGTTATCAGTGAACGCGTTCTAGAATCACTTTGTTGAATAACGCCAAATTCCCCAGACGGTATCTGGACCCCAGGACCCCAACTTGGCATCCTCCGTTACAACCCGGGCTTGGAGTTAACTACCTACTGCATTAGCATGCTTATGGACATACATATTACTATGTGCGGTCCTCAGTTAGGAAAGAGCTTGACTAAGTGTCCTGCTTAGAATGCTATAACTGGCACACATGCTATCACTTTCGATAAGTGAAAAAATGTGATTATTCAGCAACAGCTGGAGGAGATACTACGGGTGTAGTACATTTTTGCACAATAATGCAAGATAATACCCGTGGACGGCCTCAGCTTGCCACCGACATAGCATCGCCAACCACCTGTCGCGCCTAGGGTGCCAAGGGTATGGATCGGCCTTCAGGAGACTAAATAATGGAAGCTCGAGGTTAACAATTCTCGATACCGAGCCAAGGTAGGTGTTCGACAAAGGCCACCATACATAGGCTACATACCCAACATATGTTCCAAGAAAAATAGGCCCAAGGCTAAAAGATGAAGCTTCTTAATAAGTGTTTAGAAACCCATAATTTGTACGGCACTTGACCCAACGCTTGCGGGATAGGTAGGCTGTGTATTATCGCGTAGTGTGTATCAGCATATCACGGCCTCGCTAGACTCGCTGCCAAGGAAGCTGCATCAAGTCTATAGATCTGTTAGGGAGAAACATTCCCTATTGAAAACTCCCCACCTTCTTATCCAAACTCGTGTCGTGGGGCTTATCCGCTCACTAATGAAATGGAAGATCGACCACCGCTATTGATCGCATCACCTCAGCCAGACACTTTAGGACGGAGACCGTTTCATACCCATCATTAAATTGGTCTTACCACGCGACGCAAATTGAATCTTGCGACACATCTGCATAGTGGGCAATATAATAAGAGTGTTTTGTTATTACATAGTACATCGCTATTGGAAGCCGTCATATCACCTGGAGACGATCCGTTCTCGCGGCGGCCCAAGATAGAATCGGAAACAGGTGTGGGAGGCGATTCATCTAGTATGTAGCATTCCCACCCCGCTCTACGAAGCACCATATATGAAGTATCCCATCAATTTGGACCATGTCGCCTTATTAGATACGGTACCCCCCATCAATCATCCCCAGATTTTGGATCGTTGCGCGCTCTTCATTGTTGAATTCGATTCTATCGCGATGAATCATGGCCAAAATGACTGATCCAGGACCGGCAGCCGGCTATCCGTCGCCTCCGACGCATTACCCAACGCATTATACTCCGTCCGACCATAGACCTTCGTTAGGTTCATTATACGAGCACGTCTCGACAATGTCGTCTTCGGGGTCGCCTCAAGACCTCAACAACGGCCAACCTGAGAAAGGGCCTCTCGGGTCGCTTAACCTCAACTTTCTCAAATCCTTGAACGATAAGAAGACGACTCGGGATGGCCAAGCTCCCAAGCGACGAGGACCCAAACCCGATAGCAAGCCGGCGTTAACTCGTCGCCAAGAATTGAATCGCCAAGCACAAAGGTACGACTTGCCACCGTAGTAACTCGAGTCGGTAGGAGTCGTATGTGCTGACTAACGCCTCGGTAGGACACATCGAGAACGTAAAGAATTGTATATAAAGGCGCTCGAGGACGAGGTGCTGCGGTTGAAAGAGATCTACAGCAACGTCTCACAAGACAAGGATAAGCTTGCCGAAGAGAATAAGCAGCTCAAAGTTCTCTTGCAACAGAACGGCCTGTCGCTCGGCGCGGGTGGCGGCATAGATGATGTGGCTCGCGGTCTCAGCCCTGGATATACTTCAAGCGGTAGTATCTCAGGTAGCTATGCACCCGGTAGTTCCAACACTGCGTACACGCCGCCCCTGACGTCGATATCAAGCCCCCCTTCCATGTCCGTATCCTCGCAAGGAATAGGGGGCCAACCGCAGGCCCGGAGCTTGAGTCAGCAGCAGCAGCAGCACCAGTCTGGCCAAAGTCATGTGGACTACGAGCAGGCTGGGATTGACTTCGTCTTAACGTACGAGAACCCCGATGACCCCTCGAAGGCCTACATATCACCTCCCCCGCAGTGAAAGTGTATATCAATCCTACTTAGGTTCACTGCACTCCCTCACTATACACAAGAAAAGAAATGTAAATAATTGGGTACATTGCTACATTTTCGGTTGGGATTCAACGAGTGCTGTTTCTTTTTCGTGTACCTAATTATAGCATCCCGTTGCTAATGCGGTCTCGCGTTTTTCTTCGTAGGCTCGAAAGACCTTGCATGGACCACATGCCGTGGCTGCTGGAGCGGGCGCACGACACGGGAGGCGAGGCGTGCGGGCACGCCCTCATGGCGTCGTGCCCGCCGGAACCGTTTCCCGAGCTGAGCGAGGAGATCCCGTTCGGGGTTGGTTACACGCATGCCCACAGCCACAACCACGCAAACAACGCGAATACGACGGAAGCCCAATCAAACCACCGCGCGGGGACGTGGGAGCTATCCAAGGGCGACCTCGCCACGCTGCTCGACCTGAGCAAGAAGCTGGACCTGGACGGGGAGATCACGCCGGTGATGGCGTGGGGCATGATACTGGCGCACCCGCGGCTAGCGGAGATGAAGAGGGAGGACTTCGAGAAGCTGACCGACGATCTCAAAGGCAAGGTCCGGTGCTACGGGTACGTCATCCTCGTTCCCTTCTATGGATTTTCCTGCCCTGGCGTGTTGGTGTTTTTTTTGCTAATTGTTTTTGCAGGTTCGGGGCTGTGATGGAAGAGTTCGAGGTCCGCGATGCACTTAATGCGGTGTTCATGGCGAAGCCGGAGATGGGCATAGCTTACTAAGTATCTACCTAGGTTTGGTGTTTGGTGTTCTTCGGCTGTATATAATTAATGTGATGACGACGGTAGCAGCTATGTTGATGATGAAGAGATGATGGTCGTCGAGACGCATATATATCTGTTACAGAGAGCGAATGAAAATTTTATTTCACCCATGTCTACCTATTTTACCTTTCAATGTACGATTAGGTTTCTGTCTATGTAGGAATCATCTAATTTACTAGGAAGCAGTAGGTTTCTCCTAAGTCTGAGTTCCTTGGAAACACTTTAAAGCCACAGATGCGTCAACGCGTCAACGTTAAACTTGCCGTCCTCTTATCCAAGTTCGCCAAATGGTATTATTATTAGGTTAGTTAACACGGGCTGCTATGATAAGACAATACCTAGGTAGCCTTCATAATAAGACATCTGATTCATTCTCGTTTCCAAATGTCTCATATAAGACAAAGTCTCAATTACTGGTAGAGAAAAGGTACAGTATTCATCCCAGTGAGTGAGCATTAGCACACTGTACGTACTGTACGTACATACATACATTGGCGCCCTAGTATGGGGGGGAGAGACGGTTATAAATATAATTATAAATTATAAAATTATTTTATTTATTTAAAATAATATTAAAAATTAAATATAATTATTATATTTATAATAAA